>JAZKJV010007713.1:0-17940 GCA_037367405.1 Ottelia alismoides | reverse complement strand
GATCCAAAGTACAAGTACTCCAGTTTTGTTCTTAAATAGTGTTTTGGATGAATCAAAATGAATGCTTACAACTTTGCAATCTTGATATCCAAATTTCTCAAGTACCTTCTCAACGTAGTGAGATTAATAAGCTACAAACCCATCAACTGACCTTGTCAATTTGAGACTCAAGATCACATCAGCAACACCAATATCTTTCATCTCAAACTTGCTACTTAAAAATACTTTAGTCTTGTTAATAATCCTTACATGTGATCCAAACAATAGTATGCCATCAACATACAGGTACAAAACAATACACTCATCACCTTTTACCTTGAAATTGACACATATATCGGATTCATGGACAATGCTTTGGTGTTTGTTTCAATTTGTAAATGAATTTAACAAGATTGCAAACCTTTCTCTGATTACCACGAGTCACAAACCCATCAGGTTAATCCATATAGATCTCCTCCTCAAGATCATCGTGTAAGAAGGTCGTCTTGACATCCATTTGGTGGATAGAGAGATCATATATAGATGCTAATGCTGTGAGAACCCGGAATTTGGTCATCCTAGTGAAAGGAGAATAAATATCAAAATAATTGATACATTTCTTTTGCCTAAATCCCTTAGCAACTAATATGGCTTTATACTTTTCAATTGATCTCAGCCCTAAGTTTTCTCTTAAACACCCATTTGCACCTAATGGTAGAGAACCATTTGGGTAAATTAACCAGTTCCCAAGTTCCATTAATCATAATGGAATCCATCTCAGATTTTACGGCTTCCTTCCATTCTTTTGCTTCAGATGAAGCCATGGTTTCCTTGTAACTTGGTGGATCACCCTCGATCTGGTAGACAATAAAGTCACTATCCAGATCCTTGGCCATCCAAGGTCGTTTACTCCTCCTTAGCTCAATTTCTTCTGAAAGGTCATTCAGGTTGAGTCTCAACCCCCATATTCTTCATTCTTTCCACTTGATCTGGAATAAATCCTGATTTAGAGGCACTCTCAATGGTCAGATTATGAGGAATCTCAGTTTTTATGGGGAAGACATCCTCAAAGAAGGTAGCATCACGGAGTTTAACAATAGTTTTGACATCTATACCTAGTATCTCGAACTGAATTACCAAGAACCTATATGCATAACTATTTTTTAGGTAATCTAAGAAGACTGCATCGATAGTTTTAGGACCTATCTTCTTTTTCCTGTGTTCTAGAACTAGTATCTTGGCAAGACAACCCCACGCTTTAAAATATCCTAAGCTTGGTTTCCTATTTCTCCAAAGTTCAAAAGAACATTTTCCATATGCCTTGGAGGGACCATATTCAGAATATGACAAGCGGTATTCAAGGTCTATCCCAACGTATAGATTGGAAGCCCAGAACTCTGTAGGAGAGCATTGATCATGTCAGTTATAGTCTGCCTTTGGTTGGGCCTGTTTACCTGGATGTGACTTTTGGTAAAGAAAGAAGATCAGAACTCGTCTTGGCAACTTGATCTATGTTGATAGGGACAGAGTAAGTAGAAAGAACGAGCCGTAAGCGAAGACGGCATAGCTTTTTCATAACTCTGAAGCCCTACCTGGTTTTATTTTTTTGTTCTATTAGATTGTGGTGAATATGGAGCAGCAGCTTCATGGACTATACTGAATAGCTTGCATTGTTCATCAAACAAGTTAGAAGTATATTCACCTCATCTATCTGACTTACTGCGCTTACGCATTTTCCTGTTTGTGTCTCAGCCTCATTCTTAAATATAAGAAGATATTCTAAGGCTTCATTCTTGGTTTTCATAGATATACATAGTAGTATATATTGTCGTCAAGGTAGTAAAGTATTTATTATTTTCTCTAGTCAATATGCCATTAAACTCAGAGATATATGTGTGCACTAGATCTAAGATCTCATTATCTCTAGAGACATACTGAAAAGACTTCATAGGTGTCTTATCTTACACACAAATTTCACATTTTTAAGTTTTATCAATAATATGTTTAGGGATCAACTCTAAACTCATCATTCTTTTAATTGAATTCATGTTTACATATCGCAATATACAATGCTACATATCACAAGATTATAAATTATTAACAACTTGAGATACATAATTTGAAGATCCAGAATTCAAAACATTCACTGAGTCAATATTTACATAATCACATCTAATTCTAAATAACAAATCAAAATCTGATAAATAACCCTTTCCATAAAAAATACTATGTCTCAAGATAATAATTTTATTACATTTAAAATTTAACTCAAACCCATTGCTAACTAAGATAGAGATAGATAGAACATTTTTTTCACATCAGGAACATGCAACACCCTATGCAACGTCCAGACACGTTCAGAGAAGAACCTCAAATTGACTTGTCATGATCCTAACACCTTTGCTGCAGAATCGTTCCCCATCTTCACACTCCCACCACTGCAAGTCTGATAAGAATAAAACAAAGTTCTGTCAGAACAGATATATACATTGGCTCATGTATCCATGAGCCACTCATTAGGATCATGGGTATAGTATAGTTCAGGTTTTACAGAGACATACCGTTCATCAACCCTAAGTCCTACAACGATCATGTTCACTTGTGGACTCCCATCTGTAGCTTTGGGTTGAACCTTTAAGGATGAACAATCCTTCTACCAGTGGCAAATCTGATTACAATGCCAGCATGGTTTATTCTTTGCCTTTTTCTGGATCTTTTTCTTTTGATTTCATTTTATTGATGTTACTACCCTTTCCCTTCATATCTTTACTCTTCGAGGTCATGAAATTGTCCTTAGAATGAACATCAATAGGAACAATAGGCTTTTGTTTCATGTGTTCCTCCTCGGTGATGATTGCCATCATCATGTCATCCATAGAAAAATTTCCTTTCTATGTTTTAAGGTCATACCAAAGTCTTTCCAAGACTTGGGAATTTTTCTATGATGCACATGACCTGAAACTTCTCTGGAAGTTTCATCTCAGCATTTTCTAAATCATGGAGTAAGAGTAAAAACTCGCGTATCTGTTCAGAAACTGACTTCCCTTCGGTCATGGAAAACTTTAAGAACTTAGCAACATAGTATTTTTCAATACCGAGATCTTTGGTACTATACTTCCGATCTAGTTATTTCCATAGCCCCTTCAGAGTTTGCTTGGACGAACAACATACGTCAAACAACGTGTTGGACATGGCCAACAAGATGTAACCATAACATATGCGGCCGCATTCCTTCCATACAGATTGCACTTTCTAGCTATTGGGTGAGGGGTTTTCCTTTTCCACCATAGGATATTCAATTTTAAGCATTGAGATTAACCCTACAGTGGTTAATCATATTTTCATGCATTGTTGCCAACACTTTAAATTTTGACCAGTAAATTTTTTAGGCATACCGATTATATCAACCATCGATTTAAACATGATTTCCGACATGATTTTAATTCTAATTCTGGATATCTTCTATAAGATTATTGGAAATAAGCTCATTAGCGTGATCATTAAATATTAATTTTCATGTTTTATATAAGTCAATACATCACATATTAACACATTTATAATCAAGCATATCAAATTCATATAATAATTACAAGATGCACCGGGAACCAATTAAACCAGTTAGATAAAATGTAAATCATTTTAAAGCGATAACCAGGAAAGATAAATCAATAAATAAATTGTGACAAACAAAATAATAAAAAGATTAGATAATAGATCACCGAAGCATCCATGAAATGGACTATCTTTAGAGAAGATATCACCCCCACAATACCAGTGCGAAGGGTACTGGTGATCCGCTCACAGAATAGGATAACACACGATCATCGTCCACGCACACCGACGAGATCGTCCTCGAAAGTACCTCGGAGAACTGCAACCATGAGAAGAAGAAGCATAGGTCGCAGATGTGGCGAAAAACCAAAGAGCAAAAGCGATGTGAGGGTTTTCTTGTGAGTGAAGAAAACTACGTCAAGGGGAAGGGTTAATGCAGTCGAATAACCATTAATCAGTATAATTAATTTATTCGACCGTTAATGAAACCCGCAACAAAAGTATCGAGACTCGAATTGACTCTCCCGAGCCCGAGCCAATGCCGGAGACGGAGCGGAGAGCGCATATACATGTGATCCTGCATTCATTTTTTCTACTATTGCTACAAGATCTTCGGGTGTGAACTCATAGATAAGCCCACCAAAAGTTTAGAAACACTAGATGTGGTACTAAACTTTCACCTAAGATACTCATTTCAAATTTGAGAATTCTCAACTTTCCATCTAAAGAAATTTAGTTTTCCAATTGAAACCAAATTAAATTTCAATGTAATTCATAGGTTTACAACACAGACCCTTCTGCACTATGCTTTGAATACCTCCAAGTTTCTCACCTTAATTCACAACTACTACCATCGGTGTAGTTCATCAACCTCAAGCCTCCAATCGGTAGTTTTTCTGCAATTTGCAGCAAAGCATAGTTTCGAGCTGCAATCCATACTTCCACTGCTCGTTAGCCACTCCCTAGTGAGCAAGAGAAGATCCTCTAATAACAGTGCCACATGTCGTGCTATAATATTAAGGATAATATCCGTAGATAAATAGATCCTATGCATGCAGCGAAGAACGTGTTTTTTCATAGTTCTACTTAATTTGTGGGAAATCATTTTTAGAAGAATTTGTGGGAAATCATACGAGATTCATGTCAAAAAACTAACATTTAAAATTAAATATTTACACAAATATCGGAAAGAAAATTTTAAAAAAGGTATATTACAAAAAATTGTCAACTATATGTCGATTCAAAATTAGATGTCTCATTTTTCAAAGGTAACATAGAGGGGTTTGGACTTTCAACTTTATAGTTTAACGTATGTATAAAAGATTTGTGTAAGCTTATAAATGCATGTATTTAAGACAAAAAAATAAGATCAAGTCTCTCTTTGTTACATTTGAAAACAAAGTCTCTACTTGAAATTCAATGTATAGTTAAGGCTCTTTTTTATAATTAACCCAGGAAAAATTGACGCGAGCTAGAAACAAGAAACTTGTAAAATGATTTACCGAAGTAGTGAGGATATCCTAGTAAAATGCATCCGAACATTAAGCAAATATGGTCAAAAAGCCATCGAAATCAAAGCACTTCATATCTAATCAAATGTATTGGACTCCGAGAATAACACACACCTAGGAGCATCCAACGCAACCCAAATATGTGTTTATACTTAACATAAGATTATATTATTAAAGTATCGTTATAAAATTCATATGTGGTGGAAGAATGTCGTTCAATCGAGCATATGATATTTGCATAAAAAGATGTATTTACGTATTATTTAGACTCATAAGTTAATGTGTATAGCAATAAGTACGAAAGTGTAGAACTCATGGAGGCAGCCTGTATGAACTTGTGTGTATAGTAGAGTAGAGTAAGGTACATGGGATTTTTATGGATTTTCAAGGATTTTATATGTGTTATGAGATTTTAGTTGGTTTCATATTTTGTATTGTTTCTAAGTTATTTTATATACCTATACGTATAGTAGTATAGGTACATGTTTTATATTTTTATATAGTTTTATCTTATAATATTATGTTTATTATCTGATTTTATTGAACTCTGGTTTTAATGATTTTTAACTAAATAAAAAATTGACCTAATGTGACAAATAGATTAATATTCTTGGGTATCTTCCATAGTTAAATATATATCAACGAATATCATTCATTGTTTACTTCTTTAAATTAGCAAAGAATAATCGTATTTATTGTTATATTCCTTGTAATGAATCAAATAACAACAATTGCTCATTGACTTTTTCTTCCAATCATTGCTAAATTTAATAACAATTAATATAAATTTTAACAAACAACCCTGACGAATCTTCATTTCATCACCTTTATTCTATCATTTTAGCTTTAAAACCCTAGCTATTGCCTGTCAATAGCATTATTTTATACAAATTAACATTCATTGTATATAAAAGATTGTTTTTAATGCCAAAATTATAGAATAAAGAAAAGAAAAAAAAGGAAAAAATACCAAAGGTATTTTATGATCCTAAACCCTAGCCTATGCATCTTGATGACTATGTCAATAAGGAATAAAGTATGGAGAGATAAGGGACAAAATCCACTAAAAATCCCATTCTTTGATTCATCAATAATTCAGTTTTAGATCTATTTTATTTTCTATTTTATATACCTCAAATAAAGAAACTTTGTACATGAAAGTTGTAGATAAAAATACAAACAAAAATACAAATTGATTTCATATAAAAATAATATACAATGTACCTCTTACACTCTAAATAAAAAGCCAAAACCCAAACTTCTCAGATCCATATCTCCTCAATAGAATCTAAAAACATATCAAATAATTAATTGTATACAACTTTTAATAAGCTATTTAATGAAGTTGGTTTCATTTAATTTAGGGTTAAGGTGTGAAAGTTAGGTTTTGGATCCCTCTTGTATAGTTTACACGAATAAAATATTCATTTTATTTATTCTTTATTCTTCTTATACTTTTATATTTTATAATTTTTAAAATATTATTTATGATATATGCACATATTTAAAATAGAATAAAATCATAAAGAAAGTACAAAAATAAAATAATATACAAAAATACATATATGAAATACATATACTTATACCTATATATTTAATACCCCTATTTATTTAAGTGTACATAATATGCTAGAAAAATAATACAAATATATTTATGTGTATAAAAATAAATTATATATAAAATATGAAAACAAAATGATAAAATAAAAAATAAAAATAAAATACTCAAAACCTAGGAAAATATACTTATAAATATACCTCTAAAAAGAAACTTGTAAGAAATAAATCCATAAAAATAAATAAAAATCATATTAAAATACTATATAAAATAATTATCATTTTTATTTTATAATCTAAATTTAATTAGCTCATTTGTTATTTTATTTTTTAATGTATTTCTCTCTTTTTTACTTTGTTTGATCATTTTCTGCACTGACGTGGCTCAATGGGGCGAGGACTATGGTTGACCCGAGGTCAATTGCCTAAACTCGACTCTAGGCTGGTCAGAGCATCGAGAACCCCGCATTTTACCTCCATTTGCGCACAAATCTTGCATATTCGGGGATCGTTTCCTTCACAACTTTTGTACCTCGTAGATGCTCCATGTGAGATTGATAGTTTGCGCTAAAATGCATCAAGACGGGAGCTATTTTGAATCGAAGCCCACCCTTTATAACATTGCCTTCCACCCCCATTTTGAAAATTGATACCTCTTCCGATGAAGAATCCTAGATCTTAGTCTTGAATCCTCTTCCTGATGATAGTAGGAAGTCGCGCAAGTCTTCATGGGTCTTCTTTGGTGTAAAATCGAGGTGGTTTAAAGCCTAGCCACTCCAGGTGGCTATGATATGGTGAGATTCAATTTTCTTTATATTTTCGATTCATCGTTGTAGTAATAGCATATATTTGCTTTTTATTTTGAGTAATTTCATTTGCATCAGCGTAAAATCCAAAACCTCCATTTTGTCGGAGCCCTATCTCCACCTCTGATTTCTGACCACTCCAACCATCCTCTGATGCTCCATTCAGCACCATCACCTCCCTTTCGTCTCCCGAACATCCCAGGCACCTTCGTTCCCCTAGATCTTGCTCAGATCTAGGATTTGGATCTCTACCTTCACTGTCTCACTGGAGATCCAATGCCACACCTCAACAAACCTCCATCCCCCCGTTGATAGGTTGAGGCAGTTTGCCTTCGACCCAGAAACATTTTTGTACATGTCTTAGAGGAGTTATGCCTCAAACAAGGTGATTTTGAAGCATCCGATGGTCCTTGGAGCGGTGTTCCTTCACCGACCTCTGTAGCTTGCTCTGGCACCCTTCGAAGCTTTGTGAGCACTCCAACATCTAGAGGATCACACCAGGAACCTTTTGCATCTTTTAGATCACCTCCCCAACAATGACGCCATTTATTGAACATGAATATCTGAGCCACTAATAATGATCTGACAAAATCAGGCCCACTATCGTTGAGGTGACATCTCAATAATCGTGATCAAACAACAATTAACCCACACAAGGAATAAGCAAGTAATCAAATATAATTAAAATTTATTATATCCTACTAAAGATGTATAGTGACAAATATGTAGGGGTCGAACACATGAATACAAGGGTGTAGAGTGAATGGGATCAAGAAATGAAGCACAAGGATGAGATTTATGTTGATGTGCCCAATGAGTTTGAAGAACTTTTTGTGGGGACAATGAGCTCGCAAGACCAAGATCAGATCATTGATGAAATTTTGCAATATGTGAATCTGATTGATAATTCCTCTGAATTTTTTAAAGGTGTTCCTAAACAGTCAAAGGTGGATATTGGACAGTTGGAAACACAACCACCTACTATCATTTTTGAAGTCATGAGTGAAGTAGCTCCCACTCCGCCCGAGCTGAAACCATTACACTCCAATATGAAGTACGCCTTCCTTGCAGGTGCGCCAAACATGTACCTGATCATTATCAATGCACACCTAACCGCAGACCAAGAATCTCATCTGATAGAGGTTCTTGAATGTAATCGTAAGGCGATAGTTGGAAAATCTTAGATCTCCATGATATCAATCCTTCACTTTGCTCACATCAAATTTTCCTTAAGGACGACAACAAACCCACCTACAAATGTCAAAGAATACTGAACCCGAACCTTCAGGTAGTAATCATGAAAGAGATTCAGAAATGGTGTGATGCGGGATTTATTTATTCCATCTCTGGCTCTAAATGGGTGAGTCTATTGCATGTCGTGCCCAAAAAATCAGGGATCTCTATTATTAAGAATGATAAAGGAGAGGAAATTCTGGCTAGAGTACCCAATTCTTAACGAGTGTGTGTTGACTACAAAAGATTAAACCTCACAACCAAGACAGATAACTTCCCACTGCCCTTCATTGACCAGATTCTTGAGAGACTGGCTAGGAAGGAATATTTCTGCTTCTTGGACAGGTGCTTCGAATATAATCGTATAGCCCTTGAAGACCAAGAGAAGACCGCACTCACCTATTCATTTGGAACGTACGTCTTCATACATATGTCATTTAGGCTATGCAATGTCTCAACCACATTTTAAAGGTGTATGCTTGCAGTGTTCACTTACATGGTGGGCAATTTTCTAGAGGTTTTCATGGACGATTTTTCGATCCATGGGAATTCATTTGATCAACACCTTGACTATCTAAATCGAGATCTATGGAGGTGTTGAAAAGTCAATCAAGTGCTCTTGTAGGAGAAGAGCAACTTCATGATGACTGAAGTAATTTTGCTAGGTCACGTTGTATCTAAACGTGACATCGAAGTTGATCCAACCCAGATGGATGTGATTTCTAAACTCGAGCCACCAACAACAATCAAGCAAGTTCGATCATTTCTGGGTCATGTCGGTTTCTATTGATGGTTCATCAAGGATGTCAGCAAGTTGGCCCGACCCGATTGAACTCTTGGGCAAGGATAATGATTTTATTGTCGATGATTGTGTACTCCTAGCCTTCAATCAGTTGAAATAACTCATCACTCGGTTCCCTGTCTTGCATCCTCCTGATTGATCGGTACCATTCGAAATCATGACGGATTCGTCAGACTATGCCATAGGGGTTGTATTGAGACAGAGGAAATACAATATTCTATTTTCTATTTACTATGCTAGCTGAACGCTGGATGAAGCTCAAAGGAATTACACAGTCATTGAGAAGAAGCTGCAAGCAGTAGTTTTTTTCCTCAGAAAGTTCAGATCCCATCTCCTTGGGTCCAAGGTCATTGTATATACAGATCATTCGGCCATCCGGTATTTACAACAAAAGAAGTGGCACCAAACCACGTCTAATCAGGTGGATCCTCCTCCAGGAGTTTAACCTAGAAATATGAGAAAAACTTCGAGTCAAGAATGTGGTGGCCGACCACTTGTCTAGACTTCCTACGCTTGAATCTCCTGAGATGAACATGCAACCTATCATTGAGACCTTTCTAGATGAGGAAATTTTGTTAGTCACCTTGCTCCCCTAGCAGGTTGATGTTGTGAACTATCTTGTGTCCAAGAAAATTCCACAAGATTGGGCCAAGCTGAAAGTTGACAAGTTTTTGTCCAATATCCATTTCTACTAGTTGGAGGACCCATATCTCTTTCTTGAGGGGGCATATTGCATCTGACGGAGGTGTATCCCTCAGGATGAAGTTTTAAGTGTCTTCGCACATTGTCATGACGTGGATCTTGAGGACACCATTTAGGAAGAAGAACAACAACAAAGGTACTTCAAAGTGGCCTATGTTAGCCAATGTTATTAGAGAAGATTACGTCAAACATCAACTGACTGCCAGAAGATGGGAGGTACCATAGGAATGAGAGATACGATGCCTCTGAAGTCCATATAGATTTCATATTTCTTCAACGCTTGGGGCATTGACTTCATGGGTCCATTTCTTAACAGTCCGTGTTACGAATACATTTAGCGTGTTGTTGACTATGTGAGTCGTTGTGTGGAGGTTGTCCTAGTCGTACTATCTGTAAATTTATGAAAGACCATATCATCTCAAGGTTCGAGAAACCAAAGATCCTCATATCAGACGGAGGTAGCCACTTTATCAACAAAGAGGTAAAGAAACTGACTCAGGAATTTTGCACCAAACATCGTGTCGCTTCTTCCTACCACCCTTAGTCTAATGGCTTGGTTGAATGCTCCAACAGGGAGGTAAAGACAAATTCTACAAAAGATTTTACGTCCGAATCGTAAGAATTGGTCTCAGTTACTTGATTCAGCTCTTTGGGCTTATAGGACAGTGCACAAGTCACCATTAGGAATGTCTCCCTACCATCTTGTCTATGGCAAGCCATGCCATTTACCCATTGAATTGATTCATACATTTTAATGGGCAATCAATATTTGCAATTTGGACTCCAAGAAATTCAAAAAGAATAGAAAAGTGGATATGAAAAAGCAACCAATTATGCAGTTTCAGACAAAGTAGATCAAAATATTTTTGAATGGTTTTTCTTTTCCTTCTTTTTGTTCTTTATTGTATTTTTCTTCCGAAAAGGTGTCATCCCCTTCGTCATTGTTATACTTGGGATGTGCTTTGTTCTAAGTATAAAGGGGTGTATACCATGAGTTGTTCATTTTCCGATTCCTCACATGTTCCCTCAATTTCTGATACTCTGTCTATACTTAGGGTTAGTTTACCCTAAGTATAGCCGCGGGGGGGGGGGGGGGGATAGGTCAAGCCAATGATTTCGTACATTTCCACCCTTGACACTCCCCGCCTTGTGTACAACAGTCTACTATACTTAGTATTATTTCATCCTAAGTATGGGGGGGCGATCAACTTCTCATTCGTTCATTCTTTAGTCATTGTAGCATAGGCTTCTCTATACTCAGTACGAGTCATGTCTTCTCTTTTTCTCTCTGACATATGAGGACATAGCTCAAGCTAATTATAGGGGTCGTATATACTCAATATATACTTTAGCCATAAATCGTACTTTCATATTTTCAATAAGTATGACTAAAATACGATACTTATATAAAATTCATTGAAATTCTGTGTATATACCGATTAACAAGTCGGGTAAAAATGTTTTGCAAAATGTTTAAAAAATAACTTGCAAATCTCTTTGAAAAAAATCTTTTAAAAACTATTTGAAAAATATTTCGTAAAATATTTTCAACCTTTGTAAAATTGTTTTGTATGTAAAAATTTCTTTTCTTTGTGTGAAATAAAATGTTTTGAAAATCTATTTGCAAAATGATTGCAAAAATATTTTTGAAAAATCTATATATACTATTTGAAAAATCTTTGTAAAATGATTTTTAAATTTGTAAATGTTTGTAAAAAATATTTATCAATTTAATTTGCAAAAATAAAGTTTTCAAAATATTTGCAAAAAAAATTTCAAAATTATTTTGAGAACTATATACATAACTCAAGCAAATAAAAATCTATACAAAATCGTATATATAAAATCTTGTAAATTCCTAAAGCTCAACTATTGTAAATAAAATGAAGCACTTCCATGTAAATATCTGTACCTACTTCTTTTCCAAAAAACTTCTTGTTTTGAAGATTCCCTAAAAATTTACAAAATCAAAAGGCCCAAAAATATTTACAAAAATCTTTTGAAAAACTACATAAAAAAATGCAAAGAATTTTCAAAAAAATCTATAAAAGTTCAAAATTAGGAAATTACATCTAAAAAACATTTTCCTTACATTAAACATAGCATTCACATTTTTCGGAATAACCTATACAATTGAATAAGTCTAAATAATGTCTGAAGACTGGAGCTTGGAATAGACCTTAATACACTTAATTTCAGAGGAACCCATGGAGGAATGGAAGTGGAGATATTTATAGTCACCTTGACTTAATTCTTTAGATTCCATAAGACTATGTTCATAGTCAATTCAATGTGTCTAAATAGAACCTTTCATATCACCCGTAAGACTCTATATAGTGACCTGACTGGAAACCTCACACTTAGCACTTAGATCAACTCAGATTGGCCGGTGAAAGATTTTGGAGTAAGTCAGTACGATGCAAGGCCGCTTCGTCAAGGGTGGCTCAGGAACTATTTTTGGGGATTGCCAACAACGATACTCTAACCCACTTCTTTTGGTAACAGTTATATCGAAAGATTGGAGATGGATTGAGATAATGCTTTAGACGAGGAATGGTCTATCGACGTAACTTTTTCCAAGACCCTAAAAAATGGGTGGAACAAAAAAATGCTATATCCATTGTGGCACAAACAAGAATGTAGAAGCTGTACAAAGTCAAAGAAAAAGATCCAAAGAAGTCGACAATAAAAAATTCCACAAAAAAAATGATCTTCGGAAAAGCCTGCTTCTTAGTGAAGAATCGGTTATACTGACCGACTTCACAGGAGAGTTAAGATTACATCGGTCCATTCCCACTTCTTTTTCCCTTCTTCTAAACTTCTTCCCCGTTCTGTTGTAAAGACCAGGGTACCTGACCTTAGAAGGGAATATCTATCTCCACAAGGATGAGTTACCAGAAGAGTAGATGTCTTGATAGTTCATCGATTTTGTCTGGGGAGAATTGAACAATTTCACACGCATGGTTCTATCACTTCAAGGTAGTAAGAGTATGCGACTGGGAGGATGGTTCTAATCTGGCTATGAATTGGACTGGATAATATGATTATGAAACCTAATGGTTGTCGTGTCCCACTTCCCGACTTCCATGTGGTTCCGAACAGACCATTAATAAAAAAGGCCTTATATGAGCTTCAAACTGTGATTTTGTTAAGACAAATTTAGAAGTCGATAATTAAGCCAAGTTCTTTCCTTTTTTTCTTTATGTTCATTTTCTACAGTTATTGCATAAATGCTTGCTAGGGACTAGCAAAAGCAAGTATAAGGAGGTGATGAATCTCCATTTCATCACCTTTATTCTATTATTTTGGCATTAAAAACCCTATCTAATGCCTGTAAATAGCATTACTTTGTACAAATTAACATTAATTGTATATATAAGATTGTTTTTAATGCCAAAACTACATAATAAAGAAAAGAAAAGAATAATAATAAGAATAAAATGCCAAAGGTATTTTATAACCTTAAATCCTGCAACCTAGGCATCTTGATGAGTGGATCAACAATAAATAAAGTAGGGGGAGATAAGGGCCAAAAATCCACTAAAAAATCGCATTCTTTTATTCACCAATAATTTATTTTTTAAGACTTATTTTATTTTCTATTTTTTATACCTCAAATAAAGAAACTTTTTACATGAAATTATATATAAAAATACATAAAATACAAAATTTATTTCATATAAAAATAATGTAAAGTTTACCTTTTACACTCTAAATAGAACGCTAAACCACAAACTTCCCAGACCCATATCTCCTCAATAAAAACTTAAACATATCAAAATAACCTTTAATTGTATATAACTTTTAATAAGCTATTTAATGAAGGTAGATTCATTTAATTTGGATCAAGGTCTGAAAGTTAGGTTTTGGACCCCTATTGTATAGTTTACCTGAATAGAATATTCATTTTATTTATTCTTTATTATTCTTATACTCTTATATTTTTATAATTATGAAAAATATTATTTATAATATATGTACATATTTAGAATAGAATAAAATCATAAAGAAAATAAAAAAATAAAATAGTATACAAAAATACATAGATGAAATACATATACTTATACATATATATTTAGTACCCCTATTTATTTAAGTATACACGATATATCAGAAAAATATAATAAAGATATATTTTATGTGTATAGAAAAAAGTTACAAATATATAAAATATGAAAATAAAATGATAAAATCAAAATTACAAAATAAAAATAAAATACTCAAAACCTAGGTAAATATACCTATAATATACCTCTAAAAAGTAACTAGTAATAATTAAAGCCATAAAATAGATAAAAAGCATATTAAAATACTACATAAAATAATGAATATTTTTTATTTTATAATCTAAATTAAATTAACTCATTTACTATTTTATTTTTAATTATTTCTCTTTTTACACTGTTTTGTCATTTTCCACGTTGACGTGGCCTAATGTGGCGAGGTCATGGGTTGACCCAAGGTCAACTAACTGACCTTGACTCTTGGTTGTGTTAGAGCATCGAGAACCCCATCTTTGACCTTGATTTGTGCCCAAATATTTCACATTCAAGGACTTAATTCCTTCACATCTTATGTACCTCGATTGATGCTCTTTCACGCGAGCTTGATAGCTCACGTTGAAATGCATCGAGACAGGATCAATTTTGAATCGAAGTCCAACCTTTATAACATTGCCTTCCACCCCATTTTGAAAATTGATCCCTCTTCTGCTGAAGAACTCTAGAGCTTAGTCTTGAATCCTCTTCCGAGTGATAGTAGGAAGTCATGCAACTCTTCAGGGGTCTTCTTTGGTGTAGAATCAAGGTGGGCCAAAGCCTAGCTGCTCCTCCGTCTGAAGCTCCACTCCAGGTGGTTGAGGTATGGTAAGCTTCATTTTTCTTTGTCTTTTCGATTCGTCGTTGAAGCAGTAGCATATATCCGCTTTCTATTTCGAGTAGTTTTGTTTGTGTTAGCGTAAAATCCAAAACATTCATTTCATGGGAGCTCTAGCTCCCAACCACTACAACCATCCTCCAACGCTCCGTTCATCACCATCACCACCCCCTTCATCTCCCGATCATCCCAGACACCTTCACTCCCCTAGATCTTACTTAGATCTAGGCTTTGGATCTCCTCCTCCTCTGCCTCACCGGAGATCCGGTGCCACACCTCGCCGAACCTCCATCCCCCCTGCTGACGGGTCAAAGAACGCCTCAAACAAGGTGATTTTGAAGCATCCGAAGATCCATGGAGCTCTACTCCTTAATCGACCTCTATAGCTCGCTCCGGTACTCTTTGGAGCTTTCTGAATGCTCCAGCTGCTAGAGGATCACCCCAGGCACATTTTGTGTCTTTTGGATCACCTCCCGACGATCAGAGCTGAAAAGAATCGTTGATCGAAGCTCATCTTAGGTTGTGTTCTTCCCTGTTCATCTTGGGAGGTCCATACCTATTGGATCAAGCTTCGTTGCCAGAAGCTCCAGATACTGTTAGATCTCCAAATCCCCTCACCCTCCGATCCTCACTAGAGATCTAATCTAAGCCGCTTGTGCCGGACCGTCATCACATGTTGTGTCGCCGCCATATGGATTAGTGAAGCCTGCATCATCGTTGGATTGTGCGCTTGAGGGTGTATTTTGCATTCTTTGCCCCCTCGTTTTTGTATTTTATTATATTATCTATAAACTTTCATATGATGTTTAAATAGTTTTGTAATTTTTGCATAGAGACCCCTGCTCTTTATTGTAATTGCTCATCATTCCAATCCATGTCACCTCACGTGCGGACCCAAATGATGTGGTGATTTTGAATGTAAACCCTCGAGGGTATTTATATTTCATTTTAGGCCCAGAACTTTTTATATTAGTTGAATTATTATGGCTAATTTGTAGAATTAACCTCATACTTATTTTTAATTACATTTATACCCTTGCTAGTTCAACATTTTTCATTCATGTTTTCTATTTATTAAAAATATTTATCATGCTCAAAAAATTCTAAAAAAATAGGATTAAGTGCATGCTTGCTTGTAGATTCACGATATATTTTTCCTTTTTAATTTTTAGCAATTTATTATTTACAAAAAATCAAAAGAGCATGTTTTGTTCCTATTTGAATTTAGAATAATAAAAAATATAAAAAAATTTTGAAAATTCCCCCCAAAATATATTTTATGTATTTTAGCACTTTCTAACTTCAGATAAAAAATCACTGAAAATAGAAAAGGAAAATTCATGAAAATTAAAAGCTCAAAAAAACTTTATAAATATCTAAAAAATTCTTTAAAATTTCGAAAATAACACTTTTATTATGTTATTTTTAATATATATTATTAATTAAAAATAGTTTTGGAAAATTTTGGTTTTATTTTCTATTTTAGATTCCAAAATAATACGACCTATTTATGTAATTCCCTGTTTTGTGATACCTTTGACTTTAAAAATATATAAAATTAGCAAAATAATTAAAAACACAAAATAACAAAAAAGTATATAAATTTTAAAACAATTTAAATCTGGTACTTTTTGATATTTTTAGCAGTATTTATAATTGTATTACTCTATATTGTATTTATATCGTAATATATTATCAGGAAAGGGAAGCTGCTCCGCGGAGCAGCTAAGCTGGCTGCTCCGTGGGGCAATTCCCCCCCTTTTTCTTTTTTTGAAATTTTTTCTATGTATATTCATCTATATATCCCTCCTACATGTCATTCAAATTTCGTGAGAAACGAAGACTCCTATGCCCTCCATCTAGACCAGTTATTTTTTAACGGTCTGAAATTTGTTGTAATCTACCCTTCTAGATGGAGGGCTTAGGAGTCTTTGTTTCTCGCGAAATTTGAATGACATGTAGGAGGAATATATAGATGAATATACATGGCGAAATTTCGCAAAAAAATAAAAAAAATTTGGGGGAGAATGCTACATGTAGCAGCCAGCTTGGCTGCTACACGCAGCAGCCTCCCGGTTCTCATATATTTTTATGTTACTTATTTAAGAAAAATAAAAAAATTATAAATAAAAATATAAAATATAAATTCAAAACAATTATATATATATATATATATATATTAAAATTCTAAAAACATATACAAAATTTAAAAACCATAAAAAACCGTAAATTGGCTAAGTGTTTGGAAAGACAAATTCTTGTGCTTCATTTCTTGATCTAATTCACTCTACACCCTTTTTCTTGTGTTCGACCCCTACATATTTGTCATTATACATCTTTAGTAGGGTATAATAAATTTTAGCCCAACCTAATTACTTGCTTATTCATTGTGTGGGTTAATTGTTGTTTGATCACGAGTATTGAGCAATCACCTCAACGATGAGTCTAATTTTATCAGACCATTATTAGCAGCTCGGATATTTGTGTTCACAAAGTCGATGGAAAAATAGTCATTAGATGAACCTTTAACATAACATGACATTCATTGTTAATTATAAGTACAAAAGATAATTTAGCAATAAATAATATTTGTTATTATATATTTAACAAAGGAAGAAATGATAATGAATATTCAAGTTATTCTTTATCTTAGGCCGATTTTCTTGTACTGAATGGATGCATGGATGATGTATTACAAAATATATGGATGTCAATACATATGTTAATTTAATGGATGCATTGATTTTTTGCATAATACCGATGATCGTATACATAAATATATATTTAATCTCAATGTTTTAGCCGAACTTTAAAAAGAAAAATGCGGTACCTGTTTTTTGAGTTTATTTCAATGTAGTCCGAGACTAAAGGAATTGAGTTGATCATCATTTCATCAATACCATCCTTAAATCATTTAGTACGA
>JAZKJV010007712.1:0-148980 GCA_037367405.1 Ottelia alismoides | reverse complement strand
TTGACGAAGCAGGTGGCATGGGTCAGCACATGGATCTCTGCATTGTGGTTCCTCTTGTTCTTGCGGATGGTGGTATTCTCTCTCAAATTCTTCTGGAAGAGAGGGATGTGCTCTAGTGCCTCCTGTAGAGTCAGATGGATATGGAATCTATCTATCACATGCTAGCTGAACTCCAGCTGGTGTTTTTGGGTTTCCTAGTTTATTCCCCTTCACTAAGTGGAGTGCTTGAGGGAAGGGGATAGTTGGACCCTCTCTAGAGAGAAGAGGGTCAGGAAGTGACGGGATAGAATCCATACAATCATCATCATGCAACACACATGGATTCGAAGAAAATGCAGAAACCTTTCCTTCATTCATTTTTTTGGTCTTTTCTCTTTTTCCATTTGTTTGATTTTTTCTAACACTATCTTGAGATACAGAAGATGGTAACACAACTGAAGTAGAAACAGTGGCATCAGTACCACCCATGGCATCTGTCTTCGCGGCGGGGGTCAGTATTGCACTCTGTCTCGGCAACTAGAAGAATGGTGGCATCGGTGCCACCGTCTGTATCTGGAATTGCAACAGCCTCAGTACCATCAGCTGGATCTGCATCTGGTGGCTTCAGCACACACCGTCATTGTCATCACAAGCGGCATCAGTACCACTCTCCTCGTCTGATGCTCCTGAATCTCCGTGTGGTTGTCGCTCATACGAGGCACCGCCGGCTGGCATCCTACCACTCCTATAAGTGTCACAAAATCAGCATCAAATATGTATTAAGAAATATCACCCAAGGAATCACTAGGACTAGTAATCTCTGTGAATTGTACTTGTTCAGACTTCCTGGTGGAGTTTGTTTGGGTTTGGTTCGATCTGAACTGTTACGGCAGCCTTTCCCTTGATGATATCTCGCATCTCCTTCCAGAACTCGTACGTCTCTCGCTGGAAGGATGCCAGCAGATCTAAAAGTAGGCAAGCGAGATCTTCAAGGGCTGGGCTCTCATAGACAGGTCCATGAGAACCGGATAGGTTGCCTCACTGAAAATGATGCTGAGTCAGCTGATAGTAAGGGGGAGGCTGGGAGTACAGCTGCTGAGGTTGTTGATGCTGCCTCCACTGTTGTCCCTGGTATGGGAAACTAGGACCCTGCTGGTACTGCTGGGATAGCTGGGAGTGATGGGGCTGCTGCTGCTGGCTGCTTTGTCCACCCTGAGCAGGAGGCTACTGCTGGGATGAGATGCTTCCGATAGACCATCCGAATCCGGGATGATCGCGATGGATCTTAAGCAGCTGCTGGTACCGGTCGTACCAAATCCCGTTGACTTCCATCAACGACTCCTACTCGTAAGGTGAAGGGGGAAGAACTGCCAGGGGCTGATCCGGCTAATACATCACCATCTGAGTGTCTTGAGAGGGTGGTGGCCAGGACTAGTGTTGTAGCAATTGGATCGGTTCTGCCTGAATGTGATGCACCTGGTGGTAGGTGGTAGAAGGCTGGTTGGAGCTGCTGCTATTGGGATCAACCCATCACCTGAGACGAGGTTGTGGAGCCGTCTGTGCCTCCTGGAGACACATGATCTGATTCTTCAGGTCACTAAGCGTATGTGCCAACTGATCTATCTGGGTAAGGCCCTGGCACCACTTCTTCTCGATGATCTTGATGCGGTCCAGCTTCTCACTGATGATCCCCATGTCAGCGGCTGATGACTCAGCATGTGCTGGTGCTGCTGATGAAGTAGATGGACCTACATCGACCCGTGCTATCGTCCGGTAGGATATGGCCAGTGGGAGGGGCTTCCCCTGAGTGTAGACCCCTGTCTGGGACATCACCGTGTAGTTTTTCTGCCATCTCCTCGTAGATGGCCCAGACTTGGTCCTCATCCTTGGCGAAATAGGTCCCTCCAAATTAGGTATTAACAAGACCATGTATCTCTGGTGCCAGCCCACAAAAGAAGCTCTAGACTAAGTTGGTCTTGGATATCTCGTGATGTGGACACCGGTCGATGAGCTCTCTGAATCAATCCCAAGCCTAATGAAACTGCTCTTCGGGATCATGGTGAGGTTGTTGATCATAGCTCTCGCTACGTTGGTCCGGTCGAGTGGATAGTACTTGTTCAAGTACTCGGTCTGGAGCTTCTCCCAAGTGGTGACATACCTCCCCAAATGCTTCAGCCAATAGGCTATGCTGTCAACTAATGAGAACGAGATGGCGATCATCTTGATCGTGTCCTCATCAACGAATCTGTCGTGGACAGTACTGCAAATCATCTCAAACTCCTGGAGATGGAGGTGCGGCTCCTCGGTGGCTAGCCCATAGAACTTGGGAAGAAGTTGAATAGTCTGGGGGAGAAGCTTAAAATCGCTCAGGATCTCCAATAGCTGGATCCAACAGTGGGTGAGAGTTGCACCAGGGTTGTGCAACTGCCTCATCGTGTGTGGTGGCCTCAGCTCTAGCTGATCATCTAGACGTACGTCTCCTCCTCCAAATGCGAGTATCTCTCCACCGGCTGGTCTCTGCGGCTCTCCTCTGCCGGCTCTCATCTCTGTCAGCTCTCGATACACATCTGCCATGAATGCTCCCTGGTCTCAATCTGGCACTACATCGTCTCTAGGGAGGCTAAGAGTGTTTTGTTGATAATGGCATGGTCAAGTACGTATGCTGATTTCTACGGCTGCTCATCGATGCGTCCCTCAGTGCTGGCCATCTCTCGGGTCTCTACAAAGGCAAAAGACCCCAAATCAAGTGTCGTCAAATGAACGTATAATTATGTTGGCCTCTACTCTAGCACCTCAGGACTGGAAGAAGGGTGGTCGAGGGGGAACAGGGTGGTAGCGAAATGAGGTTCAGAGACCTAGTCGGGGCTCTTTGAAACTGCCCAAGATGAATTTTAAGGAGTGCTTGAGAGTGGTGCTGTCAAAGGCAACCTAAGGCACCTCCTTCCCATCATAGTGATGTAGGGATTTATAGTGATGAGATTTGGAATGCAAACAGGACCAGAAATCAAGCCCCCAATTCACCTACTCAACACTCGAGCTGATGACTGTGAGAGATTGGTCGTTAATCTTGTCTATTTTATTTTGGTGATCAATCAATCTATCAGAGCGATTAAGCGAGCTGTTGGGAACCCGATGATCCCAGGAGACTGGCCCAATCCCAAAGTTAGTTTTTCCCAACCAGTATGGGTGCGGACCATTTACCGGCTATCTGATCTGCCAAATCTGCTAAAGAAGTCCCGGACCGATTACCGGCTACCCAGTGAAATCCTCACCGGAGAACAACCAACTGCAAGACCAGTAGTCTGAAAGGACTTCAGGTATGGCTATGCCTAGTGTACGGGTCACTCTCTCGCTGCAGATAAATCAACCAATGAGGGGTGACTCTCCCCAAAATAAAGATTTTTTAGATGAGGTGTATTTTAGGGTCCAATTTGCATTAGCAGTCCCAATTTTATTGGTTTTACTTTTTATGTATTTTTTTGATAAAATCAATGCCTAACAAATTTTTTGATTTCCTTGGTTATTTTGAGTCCAATAAAATAAGGGGAGGAAGTCGAAAAAGCCGATGCACGATCAAACACTATGATGCAGACGAAGACAGAAATGAGTACCTGACTCCAGCACTCTATGTGCAGGGTGATCCGTCCAGAAATTAAAGACAGAAAATAAACTAGCTATATGATGCACAAAGAAATGGACCTTAGACGAGCAACTTCTATTGATCATGAAGAACAGATAGCTAACTAATCAGAGAGAGAGGCTTGAGTCCGGTCTCAGATGTCGATCGGTGTTCACCACAACAGAGCCTGCCAGTTGTATACGACCTCTAGCGGTGTGTGGCCTCTCAATCGATTAGGTTAGCTTTTTCTTATTGATTATTAGCTAGGTCCAATTACGTTTTATAGGAACAGAATGAGCAATTAGGTGTGGGGCCTTAGCTCAGTACGTCACAATCAACAGATAGGGGAAAAATCCTTGAGAATCAAAAGAAAATAAAAGTTGATAAAAGCAAAATATGATAAACACAGTGAGGTCCCCGAGTATACCGGTACTCGGTGAAACAGACCTCGATGAGTCTAATAGTCAAAAAGAGTCTCTGAGTCCACAAATATTACAATAATAATAGTTCTGCACAAAATGAAACTACTCTATCTGCTATAACTATCTTCTCCTGCTCTCTTGCTCCTCCTCATATGCGGGTACTCCACTAGAAAGTCGAAGCATCCTCGGGCGGTTCCTCGTACAGAAAGCAAAGCAGAAATGCGTCAGAAAATAGTTATATCAAATAGAGACAAAAATATGAAAAATAACTACTAAGCCATGCTCCATGGCAACGACACCATTCTGATGAGCAACCTCTTGACTAGGGTTAAGTATCAAGAAATATCAAGGTCATTGCGACCCCAATCAACAAGCCGAGCACAACCAAGAAAAATAAATCACTCAAGATAAGATCAAACAATGACAAAATGTAAGCAGTTTTGCTATTTATTTTACCTGGTATAGCAACCAAGCCGGACACAAGGATTACGAGAATATACAAAGTAGTCAAAATTCAGAAATAAAATAAATTAATTTTTAGTGATTTGTAATCTTGCAAATTTTTAATTTTGAATAAAGGAACAAAATCAACGGTCAATGAAACAAGGAAACACAACAATCTTTTTGTATTTTTCTTTAAGGCTAGACTACTCAGAAAATAAAGATAAACATATTTTTGGATTTTTAAGGTTTTAAAGTATTTTTGGTAATTTTTTGGAGATTTTTTATGTCTTTCTAATTTTATAAAAATCAAACAGTGATAAAAAAATGCAAACAGTGCACATCCAGGACTAAATTGCAAGTTAAAATTACTTAAAATGCTCTAAAGTCCAAGATAGCAATTTTATGGTAAATATAAAGAAAAGCCTACAAACATGAACAGAAATGAGAATTTTTGGATTTTTTTTCTTGAATTTTATATGATTTTTTAATTTTTTAGGTGTTTTGCAAGTTTTAGGGTTTTTATAGGGAATTTGCAAACAAAATTACTACTGTAACTAAAATGCACAAAAAGACATTAACATGAATTGTTAAGACAATTTTCGAATTTTCATGGATTTTAAAGATAGACAAGACACTTTTTATAGGTTTCTTATTTTTCAAAAATATTAAATGCAAAGAAGTTAACCCACAAAAATTACACTAAATACTACCTGTCAACAGGAGTTAGTGGTAATTTTTAGATAATTTTTAGGATTAATTTGCTATTTATTAAGTCCAAAATACAAGATGTAATTTACTATTTATAAAGTTCTGGGCCTAATGATAACATGGGTGCAAAGTACATGGCTGAAGTTGCAAACAGTCCGAGCAATCACACGCACAACATGTGATCCGGACTCATAGGTATGGGTTTAAATGAGCCGAACCTGAGCGAACCATCCCAGGCTCGGTTTGGTTCGTTTAGTATACTTTCAGGCTCGGGTTCAGTTCGACTCGATAAAATGAAAACTATAATCAGGTTCAGTTCGGCTCGGATAAGGTTCGTAAAGGTTCGATTCGGCTCGTTAAAGGTTGGTTTAAGAATAGGACAACACTTTAGCCTGTAAGAGAGGGTTTTGTTGGGGTTTTCAGGAATAGGGAATATGGACTTAGGGAGTGGGTGATTGGATGGGTTTGGGAAAATAAGGGAATAATCCTTATGTTATGATAGAATGTTTTTTCCTTATATATACAATATGTATGTATATATACTTTTATTTATGTATGTGTGTATATAATCAAACTTTTAACGAACCGAACCTGAGCAAACCTATGTTTTTGAGATTTGGTTAGTTAATTTAATCGAGCCCAGACTCGTGTTCAGGTTCGGTTCATTTTTTCGAATCGAATCTGAATAGAACTTTTAGCGAGCCGAATCTGAGCGAATATCAAACATGAGAATTTTCTAACGGGCCTACTCACAGGAGTATAAATGCTCTTCAAACTTATCATTCAATTCATAACAACATAGAAGGTCATACAAAATACTGCAAATAACCCAAATAACATGTGGAGAAGCACATGAGTTCAAACATACAGGACTGAAGTGCAAATGTCAGAAACTGTGAGGTCCAAACTGTAAAGTGCCTTAACTATAAATTTTATTTAGTGGACTAAATATTAAAGCATAAACGTGTGAGGGTAAAAAGGAAATATACCCCTGTAGAGACACGTGGCGCGCGTGGGGGGCGTCGCTATCATGCAGCTCTGATCATTCCCTATTGTAGATCTGATGGCTCTGATTCAGTCGGCGACGTGCGTGTCAGATGCACTGCAAAGCTGATCCAATGATCGAAAAGCTGGACGTGTTGGGCAGCTACGATGGGATCTGGCAGATAGGTTCTCGTCCTATGGTAGAGGAAGATGCTGGAAGAACACCCTCTAGGTGACCTTCAATCGAGCGAGGGAGGGAATACATCGACCCGATGAAGGATCTGAAGGGTTCGGTAAGCACGGAGAGGTTCTACACGTCAGGTGGGCTACTCCGATGGAGAGAGGAACGACCAGATGGCCGTGGCGGTGAAGACTCTCCTAGAGCTGCTCTGCCCGAGCAACTGGATGATCGAATGGACTCCTTCATATGAACCGGTACCTACAAAGGTGTCTATGCTCGAAGGTGGTGCTCCGGCGGGGGTTATTTGAGCAGATGATGAGTGGAGCGGCTGGAGATGGGATTTGACCTCCGACGACCGTGGAAGAAGGAGGGCTTAGCCTTAATCTTACCTTAACAGGCAAGTCTAAGGATGATCAGGTCATGAAGGGAGATGGGGTGTGCGTTGAGGAGTCAATCTGTGCAGATGGGTATGGGTGTAGGAGCTCCAGCTAGTTGGTCGGAGCTCAAGTGTGTGCGGTGGAGCAAAATAGGAAGATTCGAATGGACGGTGAAATGCGAAGGCTAAAGTGGATACCTGAAGCTACCAGCTGAAGCATAAACTCTGGGAGAACATGAACGTCAGGGTGATGGCCTTGATCTGTTGTGGCAGGCGAGAGAGGCTGCACGAGGCAGAGGTCTCCAGCTACGTCGAGCTACAAGCCTCCAAGCGACTCCCTAAGGATCCTAAGCGGTGCCTTGAGTGGTTGTAACTTCACTAAGGTGGCTAGGGAAGGAATGGGGTGCGAGGGACGAGCTGCCCTTCAGTGGAGGCTAAACGAGAGCTTTTATACGTGAAGCAAGGGTCCAGAAAGATCGGTGTAGAGCATGAAACCCTAAGGAGATCCGGATAATCTTAGGGATCCACAAGGATTACAGATGTCCGAGGAATCACGGGTCCAAGAATCAAGTGAGAGGTGGTTGGAGTCGGGTGGGAAAATAGGGAGAACAAGCTCCAGCAAGAAGGCGGGCGACCCGATCCGACCTAGAAGGTGGCGTTGACTGGAGTCAACAAATCCTTTGGACCAATCAGAAAATAGTATGCACAAAATAATTGAAAATTCAATAAAAATAGCAAATGAATATAAAATAAAAAATGTTTATTAATTTCAAAGTATTTTTCTGTGATTTTGAATTATTTTTATGAAAAATAAATTAACGTAAATACAATATATAGTTTTATATACTGGTATAATATACCTATGTATTATGTACATGTATTTTAATTTTAATATTTTTACATAAATACCCTTATTTTACTTTTTATTTATTTATAACATAATTTCATAATTATAAATTAATTTTTATTTTATTTTTACAAATTAATTAGGGTATATAATAAATAATGGATGTAATCTATACAAGTGTGTTTGTACAAGGAATGAAGGATTGCATATTTATTTTTATTTTATTTTTCAGATTTTTGTTGTATTTTTATATTATTTCTAGGCTTATATACAAGGGTGTAAAAATAATGATTTAATTTTATTTTGTCAAAAATAGATATATAGAAAATATGAACAAGTCTAGGCAAAAATGTACAACACATAGTGAACCCTATCTCTCTCTACTTTTATTTTGCGATTAGGTCAAGGCTTGACCATCTCTTGGGGTTTGGGTCACTCTGTATTTATTTTAAATACATCATTCCTTTTTCTTTTTCTTTATTCTTTTATTTTTGCGTAAAAAACATGCTAATTATGCAATATTAAAACAAGCATGTAATTTGTTAAGTTATTGTATTTACAGGTATTCACATGATGTTTTGCCAAGAAAAAGAGATACAATAGAAGAATAAAGAGTGAGAATCAGGGACTCAGTACCTTTCAAATATTACATGATCTTATTTATAGCTTTGTAATGTGTCTATCCAATATTACTTTAATGTCTACCTAATTGTGCATGTACAGTCGTTTGCCTATGGAACACCAAGCTTTTTCTATTTATTTTGAGGACAATAACTTATACTAAGTTGTTTTCCCATGACAAGTGATATAGGGGCTATAGTGTTATTTTGCATTAAAAAAACTTCAGAAATGTGTGCACTCATGCTAATGACTTAGATTTAGATAAAGCCAAAAATATAAATTATATATTTATTTGTGCAGTTTCACTAACTTTTCACCTAGAAAAGACTTGAAGACAGTTGTAAGGAACATATTGATGAATCCGCGATTCAACATTTCAATATCTTGATCTTAGCAAAATCCCCGAGTAAAATCCCAAATAAATGTCCATAAAATCAATAAATTAACAAAATGACTCTTGTAAATAAAACACACTAATTATTGTATATTAGATTGTACAAAATAGATTAACAATAAAAAGCCGCAAAATTAAAGGAGTTTTTCACCTGTAAATAGCCCAAAACTTCATGTATTTTAATAATTTTATCTCAACTCATATTTGACTAATTTCTTCTTTATCTTGTTCATAAAAATGTATATAAAAATACAAAAATATAAAATAAATTTCACCTCAAATAAATGCTCCTAGATCCCAAAGACAAAAAGCCGTAAAGTCCAACTTCTCAGCCAACTTTCCGCTCCGTATGAACTCCAAATTCACCAAACTAACTTTTAAAGTTTAAGTTAGAAAAT
The DNA here is from genome assembly GCA_037367405.1 of Ottelia alismoides. Classification (NCBI taxonomy): domain Eukaryota; kingdom Viridiplantae; phylum Streptophyta; class Magnoliopsida; order Alismatales; family Hydrocharitaceae; genus Ottelia; species Ottelia alismoides. The sequence continues at coordinate 140,007 of JAZKJV010007712.1, read as the reverse complement.
TATCTATCCAATGAAAGTGGTTTCATTAAAATCAAAGCGCGTTTGCAAAATTTGGGTTTTGGGGCCTAGGTGTACTTTGTATATATTGTACATATCTTTCTTTCTTCAATTTTTTACTCTTCATATTTACTAAAAAATCCAAAAAAATCTCTTTTATGTTTCATTTTATTTCTACTATTTTATTTTATTTTTAGTTTGTAAATATCTTTTATTGAAAATACAAAAGAAATCAAATTAGAAAAGTAAAAAAATCCATGTACATAGTGTTTTTATGGACTTACTTTTGTAATTATTCCATTTTGTTGTCTTATTTATTTTATTTATTTATTTTAATTTCCATTCTCTACAATAACCACCATTCAACTCCATCATTCCATCATTTTTTCCAACTTCTAATTCAACTCCACTTCCATTCTAACATCCATTCCACTCCACTTCCATTATACATCCCATCCTCCTCAATTTGCACTTGATCTATGTTTATGTGAGGAGAGCCTAGTTCCCAGAGTTGAATCAGCGACAGCGACGCAAACGCAGTCGAGCGACGACAATCCTCTCTCCGGTGAGATCCGTTGGCTTTTTGGCCAACATCGCAGCCGCATCGGTGCGCTGCTCGAGCTCATCGCTCGGCGGCGATTCGAGCGAAGATTGTGCTCTCGTGAGCACATCATAGGCAGTCCGCTTCCATTGTAGGTAATTTGTCTTTTCATTTTTTACATCATTTTTATTTGTATTTTTTATCACATCATATCACCACCCACCCTCCTTCATTTATTTTAATTTATGGCATCACCACCATCACCGCATCCTCATCTTTAGTTTTATTTCTTCAATTCCCTTTTTAAGAAAATTGAAAAAAATAGAAAAAACATAAATTAAAAAAAGACTCTAATACAATATCAAAAAAATAAAAAAAAAATAAAAAAACGCAACACCGGTTCCATACCGCCGCCGGCCACCCACCAGGCTAGCGGCCCACTACCCACCAGGCCGCCTGTCGTGAGCGGTCCCAGCCCCAGCGGCGGCCCAGCACCCACCGCCATCGGCACTCCACAGGTCCCACCTCCGACAGCCCACTCCTCTCCCTGCAGCACCGCCCCCACCTCCTGCAGATCCAGGCACCACCCATTGCGTCGTCGCACGGCCAGCCCCCAAGACCACCTCCACGCGTCTGCGCGCGGTCGCAGCTGCACCTTCCTCCTCCACAACTCCAATCGTCGCCGGACACATTAGCCTGCGCTCGCCCACGACCGTTCGCCTCCGCCCTCGGTGCTACACCCTCCATCGCCATCATGCACGTCACGCACACGCCGCCCTAGCCGCTAGAGAAGAAGGTCCTCTTTTCCATTTTTATTTTTTTATTGTAAAAATTTCATAATTTTCCCGCATAGTTTTTGTAATTATAAAAAGGTCCATGTGCATGCTTTTATATTATCAGTTTTCATTTTAGTTTTGCAAGGATAACCATATGTTTGTGTGCTAAATTGGACCCATATTTTGCATTATTTTATTCAATGAAAAATGTCCTTGTGTTGAGCAACTAATTGTCTACTATTTGACTATTTATTTGCATTTTTGTCAGTTATGTTGAATTGATTTAAATTGTTTAACTAAAATTCTGTATATTTTACCCAATCTAAGCACTTAAATTCATATCTCACTCATAGTTGCTTGACAATTTCCACAAAAATCAGGAATGATGTCTTGAAGAATGTTTAAATTACTATCCAAATTTCACATCCATTGAAGTTATCTTGTGCCTTAAATAAATTGTAGAGTGATTTTAGTAACTGATTTTTAATTTAAACTACATACATCTTTTTGCTAAATTCCAAATCTCCTGATTTTTTTGTAAAAATACCTTTTTGGGATAATTTGCATTCTGGATAATTCATTAATGTAGATTTAATAAAAATTAATGACTTGCAGTCACTCTTTTTTCACTAAAAAATCCATAAAAAATCATATTTTGTCAGAAATTTCCAAAAAAAATATTGTAGTATCCTTACATCACATTTTCATTCCAGTAATTTTTTTCATAATTTTTGCATTCTATTTGTGTGAAAAATTGCTAAAAAACCATAAAAAGTATGTATTTTTAATTATTGCAGTTTAATTCCTAAAATTCCAAAAAAATATGTTTTGTACTCATCTCTAAATTATGATTGTAGGAAAAATCAACTAGGCTAAATCTGATTAATTTCACATTAAAATTAATTTCGCCTAGTAGTGTGTTTTATTATTGTCTTAATTCATCTCCATTTGCATTTTCATTTGTTTTGCATTAAAAAAATTAAAAAATACCATTTGAAAACCTAGATCTAAATATTCTGAATTAACTCGAAGTTGTTCCTTTACCTTCCTATGTTGGACCACGGACTTGCTCGGGATATAAATTAAAGCCGAGACACTCTTTACGAAGATCCTTTCTCGGTTCTGAACAAATTGCTAAGTACGCGTACTACAATGAAAGCAAATAAAACACGTACCTATCGAATCGATGCAGAGCCCTTTTTTGGTGCAAGCCCAACTCCTGGTCCTAATAGCAGTGGTCCAAGTGGACACTTTGAAATGGTTGGGAGCGCTCACCTTTGGTGGAAGCTCTTTTGATAATTGACTTTGTGGAATGAGAGCTTTTATTTAACATTTCATTACTTTGTAATATTTTTGGCTAGCTCCAATGCTTTTACCAAGAGTTGGCGCACACTGATCAACATTTTTTTATTTTATCACACCCTGACACTTAAGTAAATGTCAAGAGATAGTACAAGAACCATGTTCTTATACTGGCTAAAGGTACTGATACTCAGGTTTCATGAAGCCTTCATTGATTTATCCCATCCTCGATTATCATTAAATCAGGTCCAAACTTAAATCCCTCATCCCAGTTCCTCAAGTGACATTTCAACTCATCTCATCATAATTTAAGTCGTGTATGTGAGGTGCTGATCATTTTTTTAAGATAGAGACTAAGCATGCAATATAGCACACAAATCTTCAAACTAGGGAAATGTGAATAATTAAGTCAAATACCCTAATCACTAAGGCTGGTTAACTCAAAATCTCAAGAACTCATAAACCAAGTGTTCTTGAACATCACTAGTCTTATGTGAAAGTGTAAGTGTCAGGGGTTAAACCAACCCATTAGTTAGTTTTTTTTAAAGGAAAGGAAAATAATAAAGATGTTTTTAAGTCTTATTTAAAAAAACACACATTTTTTATTTTTTTAAAGCAAAGAAAGAAAGGAAATTTTTTCCTTTGAAAAAGTTTTTCTAAGCAAATAAGTGTTTTTTTAAGTTTTCTTTTTGAAAAGATTTTTTATTTTTACCAATTGTACCCACCCTGCAATTAATGTAATATATACAAAAATACATGAAAGTACGAGCTATGGGTAAAGTATATATGTAATATATACATGCCCCCTATACTTAGCACGTGTTATGTCCTCAGAGCACAAGAAGAGAGAAAAAGACATAGCTCGTGCTAAGTGTAGGACAGATAAAATAATAAAAAGTATAGAAGTCGATCAGCCCCCCTATACTTAGGCTCTGGTCAGCCTAAGTGTAGAAGAAGAGCAAAAATGGGGCAGTCGAGGTCAAGAGGTGAAATGGATGAGTATTACACATGGCGGGCATCGGTCCCCCCTATACTTAGGCTTTGGTCAGCCTAAGTATAGGACAAGAGTGAGAACCGATGTGATATGGAGAATATACAGAGAAGGGAGAATATACAAGAGTGAATGAATCTTCTAAGCTGTTGAATCTTGATGTTGCATCTTATTCTTCATGAAATGTTAAAGAAAAGCTCTCATTCCACAAAGTCAATTATCAAAAGAGCTTCCACCAAAGGCGAGCACTCCCAACCATTTCAAAGTGTCCAATTGGACCACCGCTATTAGGACCAGGAGTCGGCTTGCACCAAAGGGCTCCACATCGTAAATGCTACAAGTATGGGTGTAGAAGGTACGATAGGTACTCAAAAAAGGCAAACCCCAGTGTACTCCCAGGAAAACAAGTGCAGACGACTCCAACTTCTCTTGACGGGTGCACTGATCAACACCAAAAATATATGTTGAGTAATAAGGCACTTGAGAGAATCCTTATTCCAATGAGAGGGAGACAAGAGATGGCACAATCCTATGCCCTCCATCAATTGGCCATCATCTACACTTTCAAGTCTGACAACTAAAGAGACGGTTGATTGGATGCAAGAAATGATTTATTCCCTAGTGTTTAGGATTGGGTTCTTAGGAGAGTCTCTTGGACTGGAATGTTGTGTGACGTTGCGACTCTACTCTTGTAACTGCAGTCCACACTTAAGTCATATCCCTACTAGATATGTATACAAAGAGAGTCTGATGATTAGGGAAATTGGATACCTTTTAACTAGAGCTTGGCTAAGCTTAGAATTTTAGGATCTCTAAAACTGAGAGTTCTTGAACGGATCAGGTCTTGTATTCACATGCACAGTCAGGGTTATTCCAATTTATTAATTCTTTATTTGCTCGAGGACTAGCAAAGTTTAAGTATAGGGGGGTGATGAATCCGCGATTCATCATCTCAATATCTTGATCTTAGCAAAATCTTGGAGTAAAATCCCAAATAAATATCCATAAAATCAATAAATTAACAAAACAACTTTTGTAAATATAATACACTAATTATTGTATATTATATTGTACAAAATAAATTAACAATAAAAAGCCGCAAAATTAAAGGAGTTTTTCACCTGTAAATACCCCAAAACTTCATGTATTTTTAAAAATTTTATTTTAACTCCTTTTTGACTAATTCTTTCTTTATCTTGTTCATAAAAATGTTATAAAAATACAAAAATATAAAATAAATTTCACCTCAAATAAATGCTCCTAGATCCCAAAGACAAAAAGCCGAAAAGTCCAACTTCCCGGCCAAATTCCTGTTCCGTATAAACTCAAAATTCACCAAACTCACTTTTAAAGTTTAAGTTAGAAAATTATCTATCCAATGAAAGTAATTTCATTAAAATCGGAGCTCGTTTGCAAAATTTGGGTTTTTGGAACTAGGTGTACTTTGTATATATTGTACATATCTTTCTTTCTTCAATTTTTTTACTCTTCTTAATTACTAAAATATCCAAAAAAATTTCTTTTATGTTTCATTTTATATCTACTATTTTAATTTATTTTTAGTTTGTAAATATCTTTGATTGAAAATATAAAATAATCAAATTAGAAAAGTAAAAAAAATCCATGTACCTATATTTTTATGGACCTACTTTTGTAATTATTCCATTTTGTTTTCTTCTTTATTTTTTTTATTTTAATTTCCAATCTCTACAATAACCACCATTCAACTCCATCATTCCACCATTTTTTCCAACTTCTAATTCAACTCCATTTCCATTCTAACTTCCATTCCACTCCACCTTCATTCTAACCTACATTTTTTCCATCGCTTTTTATACATCCCATCCTCCTCAATTTGCACTTGATCCATCTTTATGTGAGGAGAGCCTAGTTTTCAGAGTTGAATCGGTGACAGTGATGCAACCGCGGTCGAGTGACGATAGCCCTCTCTCCGGTGAGAGATCTGTTGGCTTTTTAGCCAACATCGCAGCCGCATCCATGCGCTGCTCGAGCTCATCGCTCGCCGATGATTCGAGAAAAGATCGTGCTCTCATGAGCACATCATAGGCGGTCCGCTTCCATTGTAGGTAATTTGTCTTTTCATTTTTACATCATTTTTATTTTTGCATTTTTTATCACATCATATCACCACCCAACCTCCTCCATCTGTTTTAATTTATCACATCACCACCATCACCACATCCTCATCTTTAGTTTTATTTTCTTCTATTGCCTTTTTAAGAAAATTGAAAAAATAGCAAAAACATAAATTAAAAAAAGACTTTAGTACAATATAAAAAAACAAAAAAACAAAAAAATGCAGTAACGGTTCCCCACCGCGACCGGCTACCCACCAGGCCAGTGGCCCACCAACCACCAGGCCGCCCGCCGTGAGCGGTCATGCCGCCAACAGTGGCCCAGCGCCCACTACCGTCGGCACTCCACAGGCCGCACCTTCGGTGACCCGCTCCTCTCCCTGCAACGCCGCCCGCACCTCCTGCAGATCCAGGCACCACCTATCGCGTCGTCGCACGGCCATCCCCCAAGACCACCTCCACGCGCCTGTGCGCGATCGCAGCTGCACCTTCCTCCTCACAACTCCAACCGTCACCGGCCACCACAGCTTGCGGCCGCCCACGGCCGTCCGCATCCTCCCTCGGCACTCCAGCCTCCACCGCCACCATGCGCGGCGCGTGCACGTCGTCCTAGCCGTTGGAGAAGAAGGTCCTCTTTTCCATTTTTAAATTTTTTTATGGTAAAAATTTCATAGTTTGTCTGCATAGTTATTGTAATTATAAAAGGCCCATGTGCATGCTTTTATATTGTCAACCTTCATTTCAGTTTTGCAAGGATAACCTTGTGTGTGTGCACTTATTTGGACCTATATTTTGCATTATTTTATTCAATGAAAAATGTCATTGTGTTGAGCAACTAATTGTCTACTATTTGATTATTTATTTGTATTTTTGTGAGTCATGCTAAATTAATTAAAATTATTTAACTGAAATTCTGCATATTTTACCCAATCTGAGCACTTAAATTCATATCTTACTCATAGTTGCTTGAAAAATTCCACAAAAATCAGGAGTGATGTCTTGAAGTATGTTCTAATTACTCTCCAAATTTCACATCCATTGAAGTTATCTTGTGCTTTAAATAAATTGTAGAGTAATTTTAGTAACTAATTTTTAATTAAATCTACATACATCTTTTTTGCGAAATTTCAAATCTTCTGATTTTTTGTAAAAATACCTTTTTGGGATAATTCGCATTCTGGCTATTCATTAATATGGATTTAATAAAATTTATTTACTTACAGTCACTCTGTTTTCACTAAAAAATCCATAAAAAATTCATATTTTGTCAGAAAATTCCAAAACAAATACTGTAGAATCCTTGCATCATATTTTCATTCTAGTAATTTTTTCATAATTTTTGCATTCTACTTGTGTGAAAATTTGCTAAAAAACCCAAAAAAAAGTGTGCATTTTTAAATATTGCATTTTACTTCCTAAAATGCCAAATAATATGTTTTGTACTCATCTCTAAATTATGATTGTAGGAAAATCTAATTAGACTAAATCTGATTAATTCCGCATTAAAATTAATTTGGCCTAGTAATGTGCTTTCTTATTGTCATAATTCATCCGCATTTGTATTTTCATTTGTTTTTGCATTAAAAAAATTAAAAAAATACCATTTGGAAACCTTGATCTAATTATTCTGAATTAACCCGAATTTGTTCCTTTGCCACCCTGTGTTCGACCCCGGACTTGCCCGAGATATAAATTAAAATCGAAACACTTTTCTACGGAGATCCTTTCTTGGTTCCGAACGAATTGCTAAGTACATGTACTACAACGAAAGCAAATAAAACACGTGCCTAGCGAATCGATCACATATTAAGGAAGGCATGGAGTGTAGTTAATTGAAGAAGTACCTCACTAGAAAATAATAAAGAAGCATTGCATATGAAAATGTCAGCATCTTAAAGCTCAAAGACTTGTTGAATGAATAAACAATTCAAGGAAGCATAATAGTAAGTGGAGATGAAGCACGAGTTATTTCGCAAAAATCATGAAGCTGAATGATTTATATAGATTTTATTTTTATCGAAAATTATCTTATAGTTTTTATATATTCTCGATCCACAAGCAAAAATAAGTGAAGATCAAATCATTTGACAAATTATTTTTCGGTTTTTATCAGTTGGCGCCTACGAGATATTGCAATATCAATTATGTGCCTCCCTTTTAGGAATATCAGTTGTACCCCTAACTTCTTGTCATTCTATCACTTGTGCCCCTCGGGTTAGTTGTTATCAATTCCCAATGCAAATGGACATTAACTTTGGGGGCATAAGCAGAAATAAATTTAAAAAAGGGTTGAGAGGTCTTTCTTGACTGTCATCACCCTCTCCCTCCTCCATCCCCTCCTCCTCCCCCCTAGGTTTACCTCCTCTCTGACCCTCCTTAGGCCAACCTCCTCCTCCTCCCCTCCGCTCCCTCCCTAGGCCGACCTCCTCCTCCTCCTCCTCCCCAGGACGACCTTCTCCTCCCCCTCCTCTTCTCTGCGACCAACCATCCCCTCCTCCACCTCCTCCACTTCCCCATCTCCTCTGCCCCCAGCGTCCCCCCTCCTCTGCCCCTCCTATCCCCTCCTCCACCCCCTCCTTTCCTCTACCCAAGCCTCCCTCTCCTTCCGCCGCCCCCAACTCCCAAGAAGCTTGGTCTCGGAACCCTTTTTGGCTCGGAAGAGGTCCCTATAGGAGATCATATGCACTTGTGCGTGTTGTACCACTCCTCCGGCAACTCCACGTACTCCAGCCTTCTCTTTACTGCCAATATGATCACTCCCATCGCTATAGCCACCACTTCTGCCGAAAAGATTGGTAACAAAATTGTGAGAGAGGTCAGTTGGAGGGGCTAGAGGGGGAGGTCAGTGGAGTAACCACTTGTTCCTCCTCTCGAGGTCTCCTGCTCTCAAAGCCATCTTCTCTGCTCCTCCTCTCGATGTTGCCTTCTCTTCCAACCACTACTCCAAAAGAAGGAATGACCCTCTCCTCCTCTTGACATCGTCTGCTTAAGAACAAGAGGAAGAAGATAAAGGTTCCAGCTTTACCCCTTCTACCCAAACCATGATTTGAAAAAAAAACCATGGTTAAGTTCAACTCATTGATGACTAAAGTAATGGAGGGGCAAAAGTGATAGAATGGTAGGAACTCAGAGGTACAACTGATATTGTCAAAAAGATAGGGGTATAATTGATAAAAACCTATTATTTTTTTGGTGACCCGATCGACCAATTTTGGGACCTAATGGACCACTTCTCGCTATAGGATAAAACTTGGTCAATCGCTTTTTATGATATGAATATATTACTTTTCATTATCAAATATAATTTGATCGATCACTTTTCTGTGCCTTGATCTTGCTTATCCTTACCAGCTAAATTGACTTGATCAATCACATACTATCCCTATGGATAGCCAAGTTTGTTATTCCATCCCTTATTTTTTAAAATTCTTTAACACATTTTTTAAAAACACCTCACGATATTAAGAAAGATCGTTATATAACAATATGTTATCATTTAAATATAGACTCAATTAAAGACCCTTATCCCATCTATCAAGTCAATCAAATTTTAATGATCTTAGAATTGTTATAATTGATCCCTTCCAGATGGATTCGTTGTAAATGTCTATTTTACATGAAATTTGAATGCGAAAAATATGTCATCTAATGAACTATATACCCCAATGTATTATTAAAAAATACCTAAAAAAAAATAAAGGCAAGGTGAGGATTGAGATACTGCTACAGAGGATAAATATTGTATTAACGGAAGTTTGAAATCTTTCATGGAATAATATCAAGAAAAACAATTAATCAATTAAAGAACGTATACTACATAAGATATTAACATGGAAACCCAATTGGATAAAAATGATAACCTAAGTCACATGATTCTTGATTTGTTGTTAACCGAGCCAATCTATTGTTGCACTATAAGCTTGAGATATGTATGTAGATATCTCAACTGTTTACAAAGCTTCTAGCTTCACAACTTTAAATTAGATACCAAAGTCAACACTACAACTCAAACACTATAGCAACTATCGTAGGTGAATAAACTTCGACTATTTTCTGACTTCGTTGGAGTGAGCATACTCTATAAATCCAAGAACTACTTACAATCTTAAGCATCAAACATCAAATGTTCACGTAGACGATGGTTAAGGATAGAAATAGTATTTTACAACATTTTTCAACAATATTCCTTAACAACATCATAGGTAATTCTCAATTATAAGTGCAGTGATATCTTGAATAACTAGCAATATATATAATTGCAAAGATATTATCAAATATAAGAACAAACAGTTGTATCACATATAACACATTCGAATAAGCAAATACATCACAGAATAAATATCATGGAGCTTGTAGTCTGCTAAAAAAGCTCTGACTGATGTTCAGAAGAACTTGAGAACTTGGAGGGCATCAAACATTTCTTGCTTGATAGATTTCTCAGATGGATCTATCTTCAGAACTTATTCTCCTCAAAATATTGATGAAATCGAAGAATGAGAGAGAGAGAGATATTGGTAGAATATCACTTAGAGAGAATTCTTTTCTCCATTATAGAGAGAGAGAGTGATTTGGTGTGCCTTCGAAAGTAGGTATGGGATCTCTTACATAGGGCTACAAAAATATGGTCGTTGATAACAAATCTGGTAAGAAGTGAAGATTTGGCAAGCCTGATCGATCAAGTAAAATAGATTGATCGATCATATCTAGGTGGTTTGTTGATCAATTGATGATTATTGAGGGAGTCTTGAATTCAAAATATAATTCATCATTGAAAAGGTTTGGTCGATCATAATTGGTCAATTAGTGAAACTTTTTGGTCGAGTAAGACTGGTCAATCAATTTACATAGTTGGCAGATCAATGTTGAGTTCTTTGACTTGACTTGATTTGGAAAATTCTGAAGGTATATATGATGTTACAACTTTCTCAAATACAATGTAAAAGGCAATAACAACTTTTGAAACAACAACAAGAACTTTAAGCTTTTGTAACTTTGTCACCGAAGTTCACTTTATAAAGCTTCTTTTGTTAAAACAGCCTAGAGTCTTATAAATAAATACATAAGTGAGCGACTGCGGAATATATATGTGTCATGTTTAAAATTAACTTGGAGATAGACAAAGAGTTAACAATCTCCCACTTTTAATGACGACAAAACATTGTAAAAGCTTAAAAAGATGGAACTTTGAAAGTGCATAACTTTGTAAATAATCAGGCAAAAGCTTTTAAGATAAGATTTTATTATCTCATTTTTTACTTCTTGCCCTTTCTTAAAGAATCATAAATTAGTTTTTAATTCGTTAGTTTTAAGGTATGCGAATATTATTTGGGAGTAAAAATAAAAGGACAAAATTAATTTCTCTTTTTAATTTCTCCTCTTAATCTAATATCTATTTTAATAACCAAGCTTTTAATTATACCCCTATTATCAATAAAAAAGTTTAATAAGAGAAAGTTTGAAAAGAAAATGCAATTCTCCTAATTGATTGAGCAATACAAAGTGTTTGTAGCACCAACAATGTTCCATTTGAAAAAAGAAAGAAACAAAATAACAATTTGAATGAAAGATAGAGAACTTGGAAAAAAAGATCTAATCACTAGGATAGTAATCATCATCCACATGAGGTGTCGGACGAGAATGCTTCCCTCTTTCGATGCAATGATGGGTCTCGGAGCTATAACTGTACTCAGGATTACCAGACTCTTCAGACTCACCATAATCATCATCATCTTCTTCCTTTTCAAGATCTTGCTTAACAATCATCTTCCCTCGAGAGGAGGACGCATCATGAGCTAAAGGTCAAGGTTGGGTCCAGATAGGAGTAGGAGGAGGTGATCGAGTAGGAGCAATGCAACAAGTAGTAGGTTGTTGGGTATGGGGTCTTGCAGAAGAGCGTTCATGGCTATTTTACGCTACTAAATGTCATATGCAAGCTTGTAAACAACCTCAGAGTGATTACTCATAAATTTATCATAGTCATTTGTCCACATAGACATGTTGATGATGGTTCATCATCATCTGCAGACTCATGAATCTTATGTACGTCAAAAAAACGAACATCAATCACGTCCTATAGAGATAACTGATCACCATGAGCAAGTTAATGGTCCATGTAAGCCCTAGTCTGGTCAAAGTAAGATGGAGATGGGTGAATGGGAGGTGGGACAAAACTACAAAACATGGGTGTGGGTGTCGGTAGGACAAGGTCGAATCTAGATTTAGGAGGTGGGTTCTCCTCAGAATCAATATTGAACCACATAACTTTTAATCCCAATGGATTGACCCTTTTGACGCAAGCATGGTCCTGAGATATGGTGATAGAGAAGTGGGATAGGATGTTTGGGATGAGGACGCCTAATGAGAGGTGGTGCACAGGAGGAAAAGACAAGATAGGAAGAAAAAAAATGAGGCCAGTTGAAGGGGCAACATTTCACAATGTTAAGGATCAGTGAAATCACGTCGCTGGTGGCATGAGTCAATTTGGTTGTCTTTCTCCTGAAGTTCCATTAAAGATTTGATTCAAAATGGGAAAGTGGTTTCATGAATGGTGAGATGAGAGGTTGAAGGCTAGCATTGTGGTGCACATGCATTGAGGTCTCACAAATTTCATAATGATCAAGGTGCTTAAGAATATCAAATGGTTGGGCCAGAGTTGGGGCAACCTAGAATATGACTAATCATCGAACTATAAACCACAAAAGTGAGTAAGTTGATAGTGGTCCAAAGGTGATTCTAGTGTTTCTTGGTAGAGAAGATTGTGTAAGTTGAAGTCTCAGCCAAATGGTATCTTAAATTAAGAGGAGGATTGTGGTAGAGAGGATAAATCACATGTTTTGCATTTAAAAGATGGAAAAAGTAAAAAAAGAGGTGATTTAAATGGATTTGAAAAAACATGTCAAAAGAAGGTTCTAACTTGACATCGCTTAATAAGTCAAGTCTTGGAGGTGTCAGGATATGCTTTCCAATAAAGTTCTCCCACAAAAATTTGAATTTTGAAAGAAATTCAAATCCATCTATCAATATACATGAGTGATCAATCGGTGATAATCAATCAAACGTACTAGGTGATCAATCAGACATAGCCTGATGATCGATCAACATTGTATTTTCAATATCCATTTGTTGAAAATTATTTCAATAAATATACATCAAATTGCACAATCCCAATTCTCTTCTAATCTCCTCAAACAGGGTATTGCTAAGGGTTTTGTTAGAATGTTTGCAAGTTACATGTCTGTGGAAATATATTACAAATATATCTCTCCTTTTAGAACATTCTCACGAAGGAAATGATGTCAAATCAACATTCTTCATTAAAGAGTGATTACCATAGTTTTTAGTTAAATTAATCAAGTTAGTGTTATCACAGAGAATATGATTTTAGCTAAAAGTTGGGCCAAAATCAGAGAGAATGTTATTTAGCCATAATAATTGAGAACCAAATAAGGATGCGGCTAAATATTATGTCTCAATAGTCGAGAGCGCTACACAAGTTTGTTTTTAGAAAATCAAGGTACAAGGCAATTCCCCGTGAATAGGTAGGTGCCACTCGTATTTTTCTATCAGTGCGACTACTTGCATAATGTGTTGTTATATGAAAGTATATCCATACAATGCATCATAAGATAAAACAAGCCCAAATCTTGAGCAAGAAACATGCATCTTAACAAAGGCTGAAGAGTATACCTAGAGTCTCCAGTCAATTGGCTTTCCCGACTCATCAAGATCAAAGTGCATTACCGAGTCAACCAATACAGTCTTTCCCGAATACTTTTCTAAACTAAATTTCTTTAAGATCTCATTTGCATACTTTTGTTGGGAAAAGAAATACTGAACTTGATTTGAGTGATCTACAACATGCTCAACTCAAATTATTCTTACATATTACAGAGAATTCCTTGTAAAGATTTTCTTTAGTGGAAACAAACCTAATTTCATCAACATATTTTTGCACAATCATAAAATCAGACAAAATAAACTTCAACCACATATTGCAATCTACTTTACCTACTTCAAAACCTAAGGTGAATAATAAGTATTTAAGTCGATTATACTACAATCTAGGATCTTTCTTAAGTCCATGAAGGGCTTTCCTGAGCTTGAAAACATGTCCTTGCCTAGAGCTATCTTTTCCCAAACCCGGTGGCTACTTGACGTAAACTTCTTCTTTAATGAAGTTGTTAAAAACACACTTTTTACATTAGTTTGAAATAGCTTTATTCCCTTGAAACAAGCAAATGCTAACATTTTGATTGACTCAAACCTAGCAACAAGAGCATGGGTTTTGTCGAATATATGCCTTCTTGCTGAGTATATCCTTGTGCAACAAATCTTGCTTTGCTCCTAACAATTGTCCATGACTCGCCTAATTTGTTCTTAAAGATCCACTTCGTTCCAATAAGTGTGTGGTTTTGAGATTTGGGGATAAGATCCTAGATGAACATGCCTAAACCACTTCTCTGGAGTAGATAAGTATCACTGAATGATCAAGGCAATATCAACAAGAAATTTTGTGTGTTTTATTTCTACTCCAAAACTAATGTGTATATGGTAAGTACGAGTGTTGAACTTAGAGAGACAAACTGTGAAAACTAGGGAAAGTTAGTAGAGTGATCAAATGTACCTAGGATTTGATGATTTTTTAGTGAAATTTCTGTGTTTTGAGATTTTTAGCTTGTTTTATGTATTTTGCTATTTTTATGTTGCTTCATATACATGTACGATTAGACATGTACAAGTATGAGTTTTATAATTTTTATTTGATCTCGAGTGGAGAGACCTATCATGTGGCTGAAGGACATGAACCTCTATAACCATATTCTTGAGAATCTCAAATAACAAAAGACACTTATCATTCACAATAAACTCGATGTCTTTCATGATATCATCAGATAACAGTGGGGCAAGCTTATTGAAGTCTCGAATGAAAGGTTGGTATAAACTAACATGACCCAGAAAAGAACAAAATTTCCTCAAATGGGTCAGTGGATTGACCTTCTTGATGATATCCACTTTGGTCGGGGGTCCACCTCCATGCCTCTGTTGAAGATGATATGAACAAGGACCATCCCTAAGTCTTCATGAAATGAATCTTCTCCCAAGAAAAAATGAGCTTAACCTTAGCACATCTCTATAGAACGTGGTCTAGATTAGAAAGGTATGAATTTAAATCATCTCCATAGAATCGAGAAGTCGTCCATGAGTACCTCTAAAAAGTCACCCACCATGTCTGCGAAGATGGAAAGCATACACCTTGGGAATGTAAATTCCAAACAGACATGCGAATGTGGTCTAGCCTTGGTCATCTAGAGTAGTGGTCACTTGGTTGTATCCTGAGTACCTATCAAGAAAGTAATAATGACTCTTCTCAGCTAGTCGCTCAATGATTTGATCAATGAAAGGAAGAGGTAAGTGATCCTTTTCGTTCGTTGGATTCAATCATTTCTAGTATATGCAGACTGACCAAGAAGTCAGTATTGGGGTAGCAATCTCCTCTCTGTCCTAATCAATCACTATAATGGTACCCATCTTCTTGGGTATCACGTGCAACAGACAGACCCATTTGGAGTTAGAGATAATATAGATAAAATTGGTGCTCTATTACTTGGATATTTCCTTCATAACCACCTCTCGAAGGTTTAGGTTCAACCTGTACCGAAACTCACAAGATGTTTTGGCATCATCCTCTAGAAAGTAAATATTTTATTTACTTTTTATTTAATATTTTATTTATTTTTAAGATGGAAGTGAATTATAATGTGTATATGTAATATAAGGATAAAGTAAATATTTTTGTAGTTTTTTCATGATAAAATATGTGCAAAATTTATGAAATTAATTTTTGTGTTTTAAATTTGTTTTTCTGTTTTTTAATATCTTTAGGTAATTTTAAAATTTACTTGGACTTTATAATTGGTCTTAAAGTTAAAATAATGTTTTTAAGTAAAATAAAACAACTTTTAAGATTTTTAAAAGACTAAACAAAAAGAAAATATTTTTATTCTATTTTAATGTATAGGAAATTAAAATACCTTTTAATAGAGGTATTATAATTATTTTTGTGTTTTTATGAATAGTTAAGATTTTTGTAAAAAATTGGGTTTTCAAGGGTTTTGTATATGATATTTAATTGATTTTTGATTTAGAATACAATAAAATATACTAAGTTTATTTTTATGTATGTTTTAGAGACTATTTATATTTTATATATTTTTACGAGTTTGTTTGTAATTTTGGATTCATTTTTTATTTATGAAAAATAATGTGATTATATTTTCAAAACAACTATAATATCGTATATAGTACTTTATATAATAAGTATACATATTTTTGATTGATTTCTATATTAAGAATTTATTTAACAGGAAATAATATGCATTATGTATTTAATATACTTTATATAGGGGTATTTATGTAGAAATGTAGAAAATAAAGAGGCACGTAGTGAATAAAGGAAAAAGTGAGGGGTATGCATGCAAACTCCACGTGATTCTATCGATTGAGGATCAGTTTATGGTTCACATAATTCCAAGGTTGTAACCTATAAAAGTCTCAGCTCACATGTTGATACATGTGACAAGATATGCACCTGGACCTAGCAAGCACCTTTATGCAATATCAAGTTGTTTGCAAGTGATTTCTACAAATGTCACAAAATATCTTCATCCACACGTGAGGTGCGTTGAGCGACGTGAGGTCTGGATTATCTCGATCTATCTGATCGTGTGGTTAGTGCTCGATCTGGGGAGGCGAATGCTCACAAAATCACCAAAGATGTTCTTCTCCCAACCCCAACTCCGATCTGGTACTAAGGTTGATGGCGGTCAGAGCAGAAGGATTCAGGGCTCCAAACGCTAATGCGATTTGATTTTTCACGTTGTTGTTCGTTTCTCAGATGTTGAAGATGGATCTCCAGATGCAGAACGATCTCAAGGGTCGGTGATCTTAATCTCCAGGTGAAGTCTTGACACGTTTGATCTCTGTATGGAGCTCGATCCACATGTTGAAGGCGACAACAGATCATCTCGATCTGGATGAGATATAGATGGGATCCCCACCTTAGGCTAGACCTAGATCAACTGTCAACATAGATCAGTTCACTAGTTTGCTAGCATCCATCGAATATATAGTTGAAATGAAGGTCCCTTAAGAAATATGAGACTCGAGACCTCTTCTTTCTATAAGAAGAAGTATAGTTCCAACATAGTTGTTCTTCTGCTTTTATCTCACCCTCCCTGATATCGGGTTCGTTGGATTGAGAGAAGGACCGTGGACTGATTAACCAAGGATCAATTTTGCAAGCCTTGTAGATAAACTTATGCTCAATTAGGGTTATAAAAGCAGAAAAAACAAATGAATTTAAATGCAATTTGGTTTGGATTCCTTTTGAGATATCCTAAATCACTAACTCCTTGGGATGATTTCTAATAAGGCTGAAGTCCTTGGGTAAACCGTGAGAATAACGATTCTCAAGTATACTTCAAAGATCAACTTTAGTGTTCTTCATTTTCTAATTCTTGTAGTTAAAGATTCTTCCTCAAGTTCTCATCAAAAGAAACATTAACTTCGTCCATGCCAATCACTATTTTCTTAAGGATATCCTAAGAAGCTTGTAAGCTTTCATACATGAACAATATCTTAAGAAGATACCTTCTTCACTTTTAGGGTTAAATTTGTTAAGATTTTTTATGGTGTTAAGAATAACACAATTGCTTCTAAAGATAAGAAAACAACCTATCATTGGCATACATCTATAGTAAACCTCAAAATGAATCTTTTTAAATTTGGGTTGGATTCAATTCCTAGTAAAGCTGAAAAGGAATCTTTTTTAGTTCATGTTGGATTGAATTCTTGTTCAATACATAACAGGTTGTATTTATGGCCTCTGTCTAAAAATATCTAAGTAGGTAGATTCGTATACCATTGTACGAGCACATTCTTGAAGAGTGTGATTCTTCTACTCTACTATGCCATTCTAAGTTCTTGATATGGATGTTGGAGATTCATGTTTGATGACTACATGTACAAAGTACTCGGAAAAATTCTCATTCTTGAACTCCCCATATTGCTCACTTCTTAACTTAATGATAGTGCTTCCCTGTTCATTTTGAATATGCTTATTTAGATTTTAAAATTATGAAAAACTTACGTCTTTGGAAGAAATGAACAAAACCCAAGTAAAATAAGAATAATAATCTATGACAAAACATGTGACAATCACTTAAACTTTCATATTTTCTAGATTTAGACAAGTCTAGGTGAAGAAGCTCTAAAGGCCTAAAGGTACTAATGAATTGTTTGCTTTTTAGGGTAATTATATGGAGTTTCCCTATTTCGCATGCTAAGCACATGCCCATATTATTCTAGGATAAATTACATAAGTTGTTAACTAAGTCAAGTTTTATAAGTCTATTGATTAGTTTCATGTGAATGTAACATAATATTTTATACCATAGTAAGGGTTCTTCTTTTGATGTCAATAGGCAATCTAGCCATGCACACTCATCGAATTTAAGCGTGTAGATACTTTTGTGCCTATCTCCTTTAGACAAAACTTCTTGTGTGTCTTCCTTGACAACTTCAAAGCAGTCTTTAGAAATCAACAACTTAAAACCTTTATCACAGGTCCAAGAGAACTCAACACATTGTGAGCTTCAACAAGGCTAACATGATTGATAGAAGTTAGAGAGTTTCCAATCGCACATTCACCAATAATCATTACCTTTGTGGTTGTTGCCAAACATGACCATTAGCTAACACTTTCCAATCGCACATTCACCAATACTTTTCTGCGTTTGATATCTTGTAAAATAACATGATGTCTCCAGTTGTAAGATATCTTCAGTTTTGGACAGTTTACCGAACCATTAGCTAACATATTTTTACCATGTTTATTGATTTTATCTATTTTAGAACTAATTGCTACAATAGGTTCATAACCAATCGAAAACTTTTTTTTAATATGGTAAATATACCTTAATAACTTGTCTAGGTTTTCCTTACCCTTAGTGAATAGATCCTAATAGCTTGTCTAGGTTGTCCTTACACTTAGTGAATTTTGCTAGATCATAAAATGGAGTACACGTATTTTTCTATAATTCTATAATAGTATTTCTAGTTTATCTATGTTGATCTCATAAGCTTTAATTTTTTTTCATGATGTTAATCATATAAAGAAAGATAGTTGGCAAGTTCATGCATATTTTTCTGATGTAAACCTCCTTCACTTTCATTCTTTTGAACTATGGTGCGTGCATTTTATTTTAGCAACTTATTTTCCTTTTTAAGTTTAATAATTAATTTTTGTAAAGTAAAAACAATGGCTTGTAATTCTTCTAAAGTGGCTTCATCAGTAATTACCTCACCCTTGTTGAGTGCCATTAGTCCGAGCAGGTCTTCTTCCTTGTTGGAGGTGTCTAAATCACTTCTAGGAGAACTACAGAAGTTGCAATTAGAGGAGTCCCAAGTTGCTTGCAATACTTTCCTCTTTTGGTGCTTGCGATGATGTCTGTGGGATCCTCTTCCTCTTTCCTTCTTTACTCCTTTGCCTCTGCTTGATTCAGGATGCTTCGACTCGTGATGGAAACTCTTTCTGAGTAGCATATAATCTTTCTTGAAATATCTTTTTTTGCAGTTGAAGAACTCTAATTCATTTCCCTTTCTATGGTCACCATTCTTGAAAATCTTTTGAACTTCCGAGTTAGCATAGCTAAGTCATCTTTAGAGCTTCCATCTGATGACGTGGTTCAGTTGCTTGAAGAGTTATATTCTTTTTCTTTTTGACTTAAGCTTCTACTTCTACAATATATGTTTTCTTAACTTCATAGGAGAGGAGTTTTCCTATCAGCTCATCAATGGGTAGATGGTCGGTGTCGTACACTTCCTTGATGATCGTTGTCATTGTTCTCCATGTTGAAGTGAGAGATGTGAGGATCTTCTTGACATGATCCTGTTTGATAGATTCCATATTGAGATTTTGGAGACTAATAATGATGCTCGAGAATTCGGTGTATATCTCATTGATGGATTCTCCAAATTCTACCTTAAACAACTCGTACATTTGTTGGTGAAAATCGACTTGTGTCTCCTTCAACTCGTTAGTTCCTCCGTATGCCACATTGATAATGTTTCATATTTTATATGTTGTCTTGCATTTTGAAATATGGTTGAACTTATTACATAGAAGATTGCATTCACAACCTTAGATTTGTAGGTTGCTCTTTTCTTGTCAACATCTGACATGGATACACATTCTATAGGCTTGGGACTAGTGTACCTAGACTCTATGATGTTCCAAACATCTATATCTATGGCTTCAAAAAATACATTCTCACCTTCCATCAGTTGTAGTTGGTTCCATAGAAATGAGGAGGTTGGACAATAGATTGATTTTCATTGCTAGTGCTTGCTGAAGATGTCCTATGTGCTACGGAGGGTTAATTTCATAGCACAGAATCCAATATGATACCACTTGTGAGTTCATGAGGATCGAGCTACCACTAGAGGGGAGGAAAATAGTGTATCAATGGTAGTTTAAAATCCTTCACAAAATAATATCAAGCACAACACAACTAATCAAGCAAATAAGTACACCGCACGGGATGTTAACATGGAAACCCAATCGGGTGAAAACTACAACCTTAGTCATCTGACTCAGGATTTCATGTTAGATGAGGTAACCGATGAATCTGCATTTCATCATCTTTATTCATTTATTTTATCTTAAAATCCCTTATAAAATACATGTATATAATAAACTCCATATTCTTACTAACTTGCATATGTATGTAAATATTGTAAATATATTGTTATTTTGACCTAAAATAAATAAATAAATAAAGTAAAAATAAAGAAAATAAAAAAAGAAGAAGAAGATTGTACATATGTAATAGATACAGGCTGACCCAAACCCCGAGAGAAGGTCAAGACTTGACCTAATCGACCAGGAATAAAGTAGGGGAGATAGGGTCCTTAATCAGAAAATCAAAAAAAAGTTGTTTTGTAAATATTTTTCTGTGTATGCTACCAAATGATGAAATGGTAATTCATCAACCATCAGGTACCTTATGGCAAAGATAGATATCAAAGCATGACTTACCCTTTTGTCCCTTCTACTTTATGAATTTGATGTTGAGATAAACATACAATTAATCAACCGATTTTTCAAGGGTTTTTATTATTAATTCACAAGTGTCGTTGTTTACCCCAAAAAACCAATTAAATAAAATAATTTTATTTAATCAAATTCAAAGAAATAAAAGAAGAAAATGGATTTTTGCTATTTTATTAACTACCTGATATAGCTCCCATTGTCGAACACAAGGAGGCAATAATTATTAAGCAAGGGTAATCAATTAAAAGAAAAATCAAAGAAAGGAAAAAAGAAACTCAAAGCAAACTACTCTTGGATTTTTGTGAATTTTTTATCTTTTCAATATTTATAGGTTTTTATTTTTTTATGTTTTTCTTTTATGCATCTGATTTTCAATTTTTAGGATTTTTAATTTTGCAAATTTTTATATTTTTAAAATTTTCAAACAAAGAAATAGAGAAAATAGAAACAAATAAAACACACTCTTTTTTATTTTTCAAATATGGTAAAAATGGCCAAAAATTCAAATAATTTTTTTTTGTTTTTTAGATAATTTTTTAATGTTTTTATAATTTTTAGATTTTTTATTTTTTATGATTTTCAAATCAATTAAAAACATGAAACAATGCAAACAGTTAAAACTAGCTACTGTTTTGGATTTTTAAAATATAAAAAGAATGGAAATTAATTTTCACAAAAAGTATTCTATTAAGCTTCAACTCAAGTCTAGAAATACATTTGTTTTATTTTTTTAATATTTTATATGACTTTTTAAATTTTCTATAATATGTAATTTATTTGGTTTTTATAAAAGATTTTCAAATAAAATTTGCATAGTAATTAAAACAACTCAAAACACACACATGCTTTTTTAGGATTTTTAGAGCTATTTACGAATTTTAATGAATTTTCTTTCGTAAACAGGACACTTTTGTAGTTTTTAAATTTTTTGAAGATAATAAAACTATTTATTTTTTGAAGAAAAAATTATATTACATAAAGCAACACAATAAGAAATTACACTAATTTTTAGGGAATTTTTCGAGACTTGCAATTATTTAAAACAAGCAATAAAAGACAAGAATATTGAATCTAGATTATAAGAATTAGAATGTAATTTATGTTTTAATTAAATGATAACAGAGAAATAATCCAGGGAAAATGTGTATTTTTCATAGTATACGCGTGCAGATCACGTGTTAGATTAGCTTCCAGATATGTATGCAACTATACCAAGGTTTTAGCGATAAACAGAAAATTACCCCCAGAAATTCTGTAAATGCACATGATGTGCGCGTTACGGCGTTATGCAGTGGGTGGTGGATTCATTGTTGAGTCGACATGTTGTGTGCAGATATGCCTAGGATTAGATCAGATCCAAGGGTACTGTTCTAACGTAGCGGGGGATTGTTCTCCCCACCCCCCTTTAGGACGCATACGTCGGGTGTTCTTCCCCAATTGTAGATCTCCAGGTGATGGTGCTCTTGTGTTCGGAGCTTCAAGGAGGAGGTCGTCGAACATTCTGCTTTCATGTCCAAACAAAACACACGATGGCATTGGTTCAAGTCTCCAGGTGCAACTGATGTGCATCAAGGCTAAAGGTGTAATTGTTCCTAAGGGAAGCTCTAGGTGACTGATAAATTTGAATCTCAGATCTCCTGTGATGCTTCGATGCCTCTAGATCGATGGTAATTGATGCTACTTTAGGAGAAAGTGCTTTGAGGTGGTGGCTTTGATCGTTTTGTGCACGATCCTCGAAGGTAAAGGAGGAG
This sequence comes from Ottelia alismoides, assembly GCA_037367405.1. Lineage (NCBI taxonomy): Eukaryota > Viridiplantae > Streptophyta > Magnoliopsida > Alismatales > Hydrocharitaceae > Ottelia > Ottelia alismoides. Next base: position 117,441 of record JAZKJV010007712.1, on the reverse strand, counting down.
AAGAGCTCGACCTCTATCTCTGGAGGTGCAGATCAATGATCATGCAAGATCTTCGATGATCAATTGCAGATGCTACCAAATATTGAAGGTGCAGTTGCCTGGAACTTGATGAAGAAGGTGTTGTTCACGGTTTTCTCGAGGATCGGAAATTAACGAATAGAAAATGTGTCGTTGTTATCCCCAAAAATCCCGTGACAAACAAACAATTTTTTTATTTTTGCAACTTATTAACCTGTATAGCGGACAGGGTCAAACTCAGGGAGGCTACAAATTATGAGGGTTATTCAATTAATCGAAAATCAATTAAATGAAAAAGCAGGAATCTCAAAGGCAAACTATCCTTGGTTTTTGTGATTTTTTATCTTTTTAATTTTTTAATATTTTTTTATTTCTAATTATTTTTTTCTGATTGTCAATCTTTCAATGGTTTTTAGTTTTGTAATTTTTTATATTCAAAATAATACGGAGCAATATTCACAAGATCAAAAATACACACACCATCTCTTTTTGTAATTTTCCAATTTATCAAAAATGCTCAGAAAATACAGAGAAAATGTTTTTGGGTCTTAAAAGTTTTGAAATGTTTTTGAGAATTTTTGTGGAATTTTCAGTTGTTTTTGTATTTTTCTAAAAATCAAACCGTGAGAAAATGGAAAATTGTGCATAACCTGGAGTAATTTGCAACTTAAAAATATTTTGAGTGCCCAAAATTCCTGGCAATTATTTTTATGACAAAATATAAGCAATTATTTACTAAGGGGAACTGAAATCACAATTTTTTGGATTTTTGTAGAATTATCTGTGATTTTTATAAGATATTTGGTATTTTTTAGATTTTTGTGGTTTTATAAATAATTAATGCACGGAAATTGGACAGAACTAAAAGGCAACAAAATACACCTACACTATTTTTTTTGGAATTTTTAAGCAATTTTTTGAATTTTCAAAGTTTGGGCAGGCAAAAAGACACTGTTTTTGATTTTTTTAAAATATCAAATGTTCAACCAAATGCTACAAAAAATTTATTTAATGTAAAACATTGCAGCAGGAACATATAGAAATTGTCTCAGAATTTTTACAACTATAAAAACATTTATTCCATTCAAAGAGAGCAAGCAAGTTAAATGTCTAAAATACAAGGACCAGAATGCAATTATTTAAAATGTTTTTGCAGAAGATATAGAAATAATAAATATGCGAATGAAAATAGAAATTTATCTAGAGACCTTTGCAGGGATGAATTTGTAATTTCAAAAACATAGGGGGTCGACCTGCAATTTACCCAAATATTTTTAATACCCCTAGGGTTCTTCTTCCTATTCTCGTTCTTTCGTTAATGCCAAGGGGGGCGCCGCCGCCCTTCACGGGGGCCGACGTCGCGCGGGGGCGCTGATGGCGGCGCGAGCTCAACGGCAATGAAGGTCGATGGAGGAGGGCTCCCACGACGGTGGAGGATGGCCGAGGGGATCGTCGGTCGTTGGTTGAGGGGCTGGCGTGCGCCGGCGAAGATGGAGGAGAGAACGGTGGCCGGCGTTGGTGGCGGCAGGGGGTGGCGGCCCTGCCGACGTCTCTTTTATTATTATTATTATTATTATTATTTGTTTTTTTATTTTATAAATACTATAAGCAAGAAACTGAAAATAAAATCTTTTTTTAATTATTTAATTTATATATATATATTAATTTTTTTATTTAGATTATCCTGCAAAACAAATATTAGAGAGCAAGAAAACAAATAATTTTTTATTTTTTTTACAAAAACATTTATTTACCAACAATGTAGGACACAAGCATGATGACTCGATCCCAAATAAAAAATGGAATTCATGAATGAGGATTCGGTGAAAAATGAGAGAATCGAATCCGATTCTCCGACCACCGTACGTGGTCGGAGTTGATAGATCGTGGAAGATAGAAATTGAATGCGGAGAGATCAAAAATGTGAGATGAAAAATCGAGATCGAAACGGATCGAATCGTGATGGATTTTTTTTAATTTAAGATCTAGAAAAATGAAATGACAATGAAATGAAGTTGAAAATTTTAAACTATGATTAACCTAGATAAAAAATGAAGAAATACCGATGGATCTCACCTTAGGAGCGGAAATGGACCGTGATCGCCTCGACAAGGCCGACTCGTTGTCACCGGGCGGCTCGGAGACTAGGCACCTTTCTCGACGAAATTTTCTCTCTCGAAGATCGGGCTCCTCTACCAAAGATTGATCCAGTTGGAATGAGGCAGATGGAGCCATGTAAATTGAAAAGATAATGGAGATGAAATTTGAATTTTTGACTTTTTGGATAAAGAGATAAGAGAGATGAAAATTGAAATGAGATAAAGATAAGGAGAGATAATGTTATTTACAAAATTAACTAATTTTTTTGAATTTTCGTCACTTTATTTATTGGAAAAATAAAAGTTAATTTTTTTATTTTTTTGTGGAGTTAGTTAAGAAAAAAATAAATATATACATATGCTATACACAAATAGACATTATATACATGGGTAAATAAGCAAATTAGTTTTTTTTGTTTTAAAATTTTTATTTTTCTTTTTGTTTTAAATAATTAGTAAAAATAATTTACAAATATATACAAATAAAATATTCACAAATACATGGGAAAATTGCACAAACCACCCCAGAAAACCAACTTTTTACTCGTAACTCCAAAAATTATGAAATTACAGCCATTTTAAAGACAAATTGCCATTTTAAAGATAATTTAATTTAGAAACCAATGGAAGTGAGATTGTTTCAATTTGAGTTCATATGGAGCCGGAATTGGTCTTTCAATTAGTGCTTAGTGGCTTTTTCCAAGTGTGGTTACTTCTATTCTGTACATGATTTAATTGTGCAATTATTTTTATTAATTACAACACATTTTTATTTACAACTTTAGCTTTGAAAGTTATTTGATTTGAGTTCAATTAATGCACAAATAAATTAGTATCAGTTTTATACAGATATACACAAAATAAGTGAGAAGTATTTACAACAACACGCACACATTTTTTTGAATTTTCTGCTTAAAGACCCTATCTCCCCCTACTTTATTCCCGATTGATCAGGTCAAGTCTTGACCTTCTCTCAGGGTTCGGGTCAGCATGCATACAGTCTTACTTTTTTCTTTATTTTTCCTTTCTTTCTTTATTTATTTATTTTAGGTTAAAATTAGTAAGAAGTATACAATATTTACTCACAGATGCAAGTTAGTAAGAATATGGAGTTAATGTTATATAGAGGTGTTTTATAAGGGATTTTAAGCTAAAATAAATGAATAAAGATGACGAATCGCATATTCATCATCCTCCTATGCTTTACCTTTGCTAGTCCCTTAGCAAACACTTATTTGAAAGAAAAAGTGAAGAAAAAGAAAAAGAAAGGGAAAATAAAAAATAAACAAAAATAGGACAATATTGAGTATTAAACTTATCTTCATAAAATTGTAGGTTGGAGCTCTGTCGGGCCTTTGGATTATTAGTGTGTCGGAACTTCTGTGAGACTTAGAATTTTAAAATCAACAGCCTTCAAGTTCTACACATCATTATCACAGTTTCAGCTCAGAAGTCATCTTAGATCAATCCTCTTCCCAAAGCATACCCTATGAACATTGAACAATCAACTTATATGTGTGAAAGGTTTTGGCTCTTCCCATCCAGAATGTCGGACTAGCATGCAAATCTCCTCTCTAGTAACTCGTCCTCGGGGAGTCAGGTATTTCCTTCTAAGGTCTTTCGCGTTGTGTTCACAACCGAATTGGAGGAGAAGTTAGAAGAAGGAGAAAAGAACTGGAGGGTGGCTAGTATAGTCACCTCTCCTTGTGAAGCTGGCCAGTGTAGTCGAGTCTCCACCAAGATCTGCAGGTTTTCTTTAAGCTTGGACCTTTTTGGTCAGATATTTATTTAGTAGTGGCTTCTTTGTATTTGGATTTTTGGTGGTTTTGCTTGGATCTTGTTGTGCCCCTACGGATATAGAATATTTTTATTTCCCTACATGTTTTGGGGTCTTAGAAAAAAGTGTGCCCAGCCGTCCATCCCTTTTCCGAAGATTTATTTCAACCCGTACTCCGGTCTTTAGATTTCCGCGCTACCAGAGAAGAAACTCACATAGTCTTCCAACATCCCGTCTGAGTTGAGCTAAGTGCATAGTGCGAGAGTACAAATTAATTCCCTATTCCAGAGTTGTACCCAGAATGAAGAGACCAGGTTAGACACTAAGAGTCAAAAACTGCACATTGTTGTGTAGAACTCAAACAATTAAGTCAAAGACCTGAAGCTTCTAAAATCCTATTTCTCGGTGAAGTTCCTCTGAGAATTTGGTAGATTAAGGTCCAACTAAGCTCCATTCTTCAATTTTATTCCAGACATATATTAAATGTTAATATAATCGCGAAAAATGCACATGCAAATGCAAGAAAATATGAAAAATGCAAAGGTTTTTTTTTAAGAAATGTTGCACATGTGAAAAGAACATTTTTTTAAACAATTTTCTAATTTTGAACTTTTTATGGATTTTTTGGGAGAAAAATGCAGATGTAAAAGAAAAGGTTTTTTTGAATTATGCAAGTTTTTATAGATTTTTGATTTTGTATTTTTTAAGGAAAAGGGTTAGTAAAATATATACAAGAAATTTTCTGTGTGTTCTTTTGTTTGATTTTTTTGTTTTGTTTTTTTTGTTTTTTTTTGTTTTTTTACAAACGTGGATTTTACAAAATTATATACATGACCCCCAAATAAACATATTTAAAAGCATGAGTTATGTCTAAAGTATATATACAATATATTCGACACCCCCCTATACTTAGCTCGAACTATATCCTCATAGTGATCAGAGAGAGAAAAAGGAAGACATAACTCGTGCTAAGTATAGAAAAGTGAAAAGACCCCTATGCTACAACGACTCAAAGAAAAGATAAAAAGAAGAGAAGTTGGTGATCTCCCCTATACTTAGGATCAAGTAATCCTAAGTATAGTAGAGTGTACAAAAGGTGAAAACCGATGAAGAGAATGTACAGACTCAAAAATAAAAAGACACGATATGAACAACATGACCCCCCTATACTTAGGGTAGAGTATCCCTAAGTATAGGCAACAACAAGAGTGATGAACATGACGAATATGAACAACACAAATCATTCACCCCCCCAGGATAAAGCACATCCTAAGTATAGCATATATATACACACGGAAAAGGAGTGAATGATAAAATGGAAGAAGAAAGAGTGAAACGAAAGGATATACAAGAGGAGTGGATGTACAAAGGTCAAGAAGGTCGAAAGCAAACCTTCTTGCGGGACCGTTGAGGTATGGATTTGACAAGGTGTAGGTCGATATTAGGATCACCATTAGACATAAACTGAGTAGGATCAACCAAGAATGTGTCCTCAATGGTTTCAAATTGTGTATGCCTAAACCGGTTATTGGAAGTAGTATGGTCATGTCCTGCCTGAGAAGTCTCGCAAACATCAAAGTAAAACGGCTCGAAATCATTAACGGAAAAAGTAGGATTAATTTCAACCTGGCGAGCCTCTATTGGATCATCATCTTTATCAAAAGGCCCAAATTCCTTTATAAAAGCAATCAAATCAAATTTGGTCTGATCAGTCTCGTCTAACTCAAGGTGAATAGGAACAGACTCATCAACGAAAATAGACAAATCATGTCCGTCCTGTCTAGTCTCAGATTCTACCTTCCGCTCTAGAGTGTCTATCGTGTAAATTCCGCGGATGTCATCAATGCATCTCCACATACCAGAAGGGGGAACTCAAAGGTCTATGCTTTCCAAGTCTTCCTCCTTGAAGAGGAATTCATGGGTTTCTTTATCATCCAACATATAACAACAATCTCTAATATTATCATCGAGGTCAAATTCCTTGGGGTTGGATAACACGGGAGGGCTCTCATGGGATGCATGTCTCTGATCAGTAGTGGGTGTAGTGATCAACACATCGCTCCCTACATTAGAACAAAAGCAAATCTCTCCTGAACCATAATCAATAACGGCTCCCGCAGAGGCGAGGAAAGGCCGTCCCAGGATGATTGGAGGGTGATCCACATGGGTGGAGGTCTCCATGGGCATTACCACAAAATCCGAAGTGAAATTCATGCCCTGAATAAGAATGACAGCGTTTTCTAAAATACCCTTTGGCCTATTGATAGATTTATCAGCAAATTGAACTATCATCCTGATTTTCTTGAGAGGCCCAAGATGAAGAGATTGTACCATAGAGAAAGGTATTATATTGATTGATGAACCGCCATCAAGGAGAGTATTATCACAAATATAGTCATATATGGAGCAACTCACAAGAGGTGTGGCGGTGTTCCCTTTCTTAAAATACGGACGGTGATGGATGGTGTAGGCAGTGGCCATGGTCAAGATGTGACGCTCAGATCTTCTCCTTCGCTTTCTCTTCTTGTGTTGAGGAGTAGATAAATCTGTCATGGCCTGTTCAAGTGGGGCTTTAATGATCTCATGAAGGGTAGCTACCACTTCGGGTTCAGTCAACATTTTGAATTTTGGGACCTCATCCATACAAGGGAGGAGGTCGGAATCAACATTTACACGAGGATTGCCAAGAGCAGTCTGTATAGTAGCATCCTCGGGGTCAAGGTTGGGACATGATGTGAATAGATGTTTGGGTAGATGATCGAACATTTGGGTCCTCTCCTCACAATATGAATCAATAATGTGTCTCCCATAATCTTTTTGGATTTTTAAAATTTTCTCATTTTTTTGTATTTTGGGTGATTGTAAGCTCTCATGATTATCCTCAAGTAAATCCATATCCTCAAAAAGTGGAGCAGTGTTTTGGCTCGTATTTATGTTAAATAGATTGCTAATCCTCGAATTCATATGCTCCATCATCTGGTTCAGTATCTCAAGTGTGGAAATCATGAAAGGCGACTCCAAAATCCTAGGATCGGGTGGGTTGAATGAGGGTGGGTGAAAATCAAAGTCCTCTGATTCCTGAAATAATGGGTTAGGCAGATATGCACAAAAATCAGGAGGAAAGTCCTCTTAGAAAAAGGAAGGTGGATCGTCTGGAGAGTATGAGGTATCCATGAAGATCGAATTAAAATAACTCCAGTTGGTCATCTTCGAAGCAAAAGATGGGATCAGGAGAGTACGAGTGGTCAAGTCAAAAGATATGGAGAAAAGGGCGCAAATGCACAGAAGGATCGAGTATGCACACAAGCCCCCAGTTCACTAACTCAACTCAATGTGAATATCGGGAAGGTTCGATCAATTATCTTGTCAATTTTAGAGTTTGGTGATAATATAATCTATTAGAGCGATTAAAGCGAGCTGTTAGGAACCCAATGCTCTCAAGAGACTGGCCCAATCTCAAAGTTAGATCTTTCCCGGCCAGTATGAATTGTGGACCGTTTACCGGCTACCCGATCAATAAAATCTGTTAAGGACGTCACGGGCCGCTTTATCGTCTACTAGAGAGATCCTAACTGGAGAACGACTAACCTAAGATAGTAGTCTGAAAAGAGTTTGGGCGTGGCTCTATCCTAGTGTGTGGATCTCTCTCTCGCTACATACAAACTAAACAATGAGGGGGTTACTCTCCCCCCAAAAATGATTTTTCCTTGTGTTTATTTTAGGGTCGAGTTTTCTTTAGCAGTCCCGTATTTTAGGCAGTTGTCACTTGGTTAAAATATTTTCAAAGAATTGCCTACCGAGTGTCCAATTTCCTTTTAACTTATGTGAGTGAAAACAAGGAAGGAGATCGGAAATGCCAATGCGCGATCAAAAACAATGATGCATGTAGGGGTTAGAGATGCGTACCTTGTTGCTAGCACTCTACATACAAGTGATCCACGCAGAATTGAAATACAAAAATATAACCTAACCTATATGATGCAAGTGAATCGTCCTAGATGATAGCTTCTATTAACGGGCAAGAACAAGTTAATTTGACTAAGTCCAAATTACGCTCTACTCTATAGGCACAGAAATTTCTTGTTTAAGGTGTTTGGACCTAAGTAATTACCTGGCTCAAGCAAATTAATTAAAGAAATCAAGAGGTAGCTCACAAAATCTGCGGGAAACAAAGAAAAATAAGGTGATGAAAACAAAATCGGTGAGGTCCCCCAAGTGCACCGTTACTTGGTGAAACAAACCCCGTAACAAATGAATGCCCATTTTACAAAGTTTAATTGGTAGAAAAGAAAAACTCTCTCTTTTTATTTTTTTTCAATTCTTCTTCTCCTTTTCTCATGCTATCCTACGGCTTGGTGAAGAATCAAGCCACCTCCACGTCACTTGGGTGCTTCAGCTCTCCTAGGATCGCCTCCTTCGCTCTGTGGGCCCTCGTAAGAAAAAGAAAAGAGAATATGTAAGAAATACGATTATCAAATATGAGAAGCATAAAAAATGAAACAGTGATTATGAACAATGAAGTGAATGGCAAAATGTAAACAGATATTTACAACCAAGAATAGCAGGTCAAAAGAGAAACCTAACTACCCTCGATGTGCCTCCCCGGCAACGGCGCCATTTCGTTGTTCACGGTTTTCTCGAGGATTGGAAATTAATGAATAGAAAATGTGTCGTTGTTATCCCCAAAAATCCCGTGACAAACAAACAATTTTTTTATTTTTGCTACTTATTAACCTATATAGCGGACAGGGTCAAACTCAGGGAGGCTACAAATCCCGAGGGTTATTCAATTAATCGAAAATGAATTAAAAGAAAAAGCAGGGATCTCAAAGGCAAACTATACTTGGTTTTTGTGATTTTTTATCTTTTTAATTTTTTTCAATTGTTTTATTTCTAATTTTTTTATTTTTTAATTTTTTTATTTTTAAATTTTCAGTAGTTTGTAGTTTTGCAATTTTTTATATTCAAAAATAATACGGAGCAATATTCACAAGATCAAAAATAAGCACACCAACTCTTTTTGTAATTTTTTCAATTTATCAAAAATACTCAAAAATTCTGAGAAAATATTTTTGGGTTTTAAAGTTTTGAAATGTGTTTGGGAATTTTTGTGAAATTTTCAGATGTTTTTGTATTTTTCAAAAAATCAAACAGTGAGAAAATGCAAAATTGTGCACAACCTGGAGTAATTTGTAACACAAAAATATTTTAAATGCCCAAAACTCCTGGCAAATATTTTTACGACAAAATAGAAGCAATTATCTACAAACAGGAACTGAAATCACTATTTTTAAATTTTTATAGAATTTTCTGTGATTTTTATAAGATTTTTGGTATTTTTCATTTTCTTGAGGTTTTATAAAAAAATAATGCATGAAAATTGGATAGAAATTAAAAGGCAACAAAATACACCTACACTAATTTTTTTTGAAAATTTTAAGCATTTTTTTTAATTTTTATGAATTTTTACATTTCGGGCGGGCAAAAAGACATTGTTTTTTATTTTTTAAAAAAATATCAAATGTGAACCAAATGCTACAAAAAAATTATATAATATAAAACATTGCAGCATGAACATATAGAAATTTTTTCAGAATTTTTACAACCATAAAAACATTTATTCCATTCAAAGAGAGCAAGCAAGTTAAATGTCTGAAATACAAGGACCAAAATGCAATTATTTAAAATGTTTTTTGCAGAAGATATAGAAATAATAAACGTACGGATGAAAACAGATATTTACCTAGAGACCACATGCAATGCACGTGCCTTGAATTTGGTAGGGACGGATTTGTAATTTCAAAAACTTAGGGGGTCGATCTGCAATTTACCCAAATATTTTTAATACCCATAGGGTTCTTCTTTTATTCTTGTTCTTTTGTTAATGCCAAGAAGGGGGCACCACCGCTCTTCACGGGGGCCGACGTCGCGCGGGGGCGCGAAGCAGAAGGGAGCTCCGGGCGGTGCTTCCGCGGAAGGCGGTTGCTGCAGGGGCAGGGGTAGGCCATGTGGACGGAAGGTCACGGTGGAAGGATAGATGGTGGAGGTGTGGTGGACGCTGGTCATGGGGCGGCGCTGTGAGGGAGGAGCGCCGCGTGGCGGAGCACGCACCTGGAGGGTCGTCTGTGGAGTGGGTGGTGGCGATGGTGTTGGTGGTCGGTGTCCTTCCCATGTGCGCGTAGCTGATAGCGGTGCGAGCTCAACGACGTTGAAGGTCGACGGAGAAGGGCTCCCGCTGCGTGGAGGAAGGTCGAGGGGGAGCGGTGGCCGTTGACTGAGGGGCCGGCGTGCACCGGCGAAATGGAGGAGAGAACGGTGGCCGGCGGTGATGGTGGCAGGGGGTCACGGCCCTGCCGCCGTCTCTTTTTATTATTGTTGTTATTGTTTTTTATTTTATAAAGACTGTAAGAAAGAAACTGAAAATAAAATCCTTTTTAATTAATTAATTTTTTATATATTTTTTAAATTTTTTTATTTAGATTATCATGCAAAACAAATATTAGAGAGCAAGAAAGCAAATATTTTTTTATTTTTTAACAAAAATATTTATTTATCAACAATGTTGGAAACAAGCATGATGAATCGATCCCAAATAAAAAATTGAATTCGTGAATGAGGATTCAGCGAAAAATGAGAGAATCAAATCCGATTCTCCGACCACCGTGTGTGGTCGGAGTTGATAGATCATGGAAGATAGAAATTGAATGCGGTGAGATCCAGAACATGAGATGAAAAATCAAGATCAAAACAGATTGAATCGTGATGGATTTTTTTAACTTAAGATCTAGAAAAATAAAATGATGATGAAATGAAGTTGAAAATTTTAAACTATGATTAACCTAGATAAAAAATGATGAATTAACGATGGATCTCACCTTAGGAGCGGAAATAGACCGTGATTGACTCGACGAGGCCGACTCGTTGTCACCGGGCGACTCGGAGACTAGGCACCTTTCTTGACAAAATTTTCGCTCTCGGATATCGGGCTCCTCTCCCAAAGATCGATCCAGTTGGAATGAGGGAGAAGGAGACATATAAATAGAAAAGATAATGGAGATGAAATTTGAATTTTTGACTTTTTGGATAAAGAGATAAGAGAGATGAAAATTGAAATGAGATAGAGATAAGGAGAGATAAAGTTATTTACAAAATTAACTAATTTTTTCAATTTTCGTCACTTTATTTATTGGAAAAATAAAAGTTAATTTTTTTATTTTTTTGTGGAGTTAGCTAAGAAAAAATAAATATATACATATGCTATATACAAATATGACATTATCTACATGGGTAAATAAGAAAATTAGTTTTTTTTTAATTTTTATTTTTTTTATTTTTGTTTTAAATAATTTGTAAACATAATTTACAAATATATACAAATACAATATTTACAAAATACATGAGAAAATTGCATAAACCACCCCAAAAAACCATCTTTTTACTCGTAACTCCAAAAATTATGAAATTACAGACATTTTAAAGATAATTTATTAGAAACCAATGGAAGTGAGATTGCATTTGAGTTCATATGGAGCCGGAATTGTTCTTTCAATTAGTGCTTAGTGGCTTTTTCTTAGTGTAGTTACTTTTATTCTATACATGATTTAATTGTGTAATTATTTTTATTAATTAGAACACATTTTTATTTACAACTTTACTTTGAAAGTTATTTGATTTGAGGTCAATTAATGCACAAATAAATTAGTGTCAGTTTTATACAGATATACACAAAATAAGTGAGAAGCATTTATAACAACACACACACATTTTTTTGAATTTTCTGCTTAAGGACCTTATCTCCCCCTACTTTATTCCTGATCGATCAGGTCAAGTCTTGACCTTCTCTCGGGGTTCAAGTAAGCATGTATACAGTCTTCTTTTTTTTCTTTTTTTTCCTTTATTTATTTAGTTATTTATTTTAGGTTAAGCTTAGTAAGAAGTGTACAATACTTACACACAGATGTAAGTTAGTAAGAATATGGAGTTAGTGTTATATACATGTGTTTTATAAGGGATTTTAAGCTAAAATAAATGAATAAAGATGACGAATCGCATATTCATCAGAAGGTCTCGATGCAATTAGATCTGGAAGCGATGATAACGTGCCTTCGGTTTTGTTCTTCGTAGATACACATAGTTTATGCGCTCCAGATGTTCGATCAGATCCAGGCTGATGTTGAAGGAGTTGCTGATCTGATCCCCATTAAGGATTACTCTAGATGTTGTAGCACAACTCCATGTTTCTGATTCTTACCTGAACCTGCAATATCACATATAGACTCGAGCACTAAGCTCGGTCACAATTCAAACATAAGGAAGGTGAATGGAAATCCTCGATCGGATGTGGGTAAAGAGGATCGATCCTTAGATTTCGATAGATCTGAGATGGTTAGGATGTGGGAGATAGATCAAGAAATGGAGAGAATGGAGATGAGGTGATCAGGTCGGTTCCGGATCGAATCGAAGGCGTAGGACCTAAAATTATGAAATCGAAAGAAAAATTGAAACAAAATCCAATTACATCTAACAAATCTAATTAAGATTACTTAAATGGAGTGGAATGCTTGGAATGAAGCTCGGAGGAGCTCCGGGATTGTTGCCTCGATGGATCAGTTGTCTCGAGGCTAGACTCGCTCAAGGTGGAGCACGATGATTCCTCGTCGGATTTGAGGTCGAGACACACAATCCTCGCTGCAACGATGCTCACGTGGCATGTCATACTTGTCAGAGATTTTGGATCTCACTAGAGAGGGATGAACTAGCCAAATATGGGAGGAAGAAGAAGCTCGAAGCTTATTTAAAGGATGAGAAAAATAAATTTTCAAATGAACTTTTGGCGAGAAAAACAGGATGGGAAATTTCAGCTTTTATTTGGGAGAAAATGAGGGTTGCGAGGACTCGATGTTGGTTGAGCAGATTATTTGGGTTGAGGGAAGAAAGACTGAATTGGGAAAGACGAAATAACATATTAAATAGAAAATAAATAAAATAAATTAGAAAATGATTTTAAATTTAAATATTATCAAAATAAGTAATAATAATTTAATAAATAATTTTAAAGTGATTTTTAATAAATTAAATGAATTAAATAAATAGAGTAAAAATAAATAAAAGCCGTAAGTCATAGGTCTAGAATACCTATATATACAACAAATGGATTTTTAATAAATTATTTTTACAAAAAAATACATAATTTATTTCATTACAGAATAAATTAAGGATTTTAATAATATTTTTATTTTATTTTTAAAAGTTAATTTAATGGTACAAATAAATAGGAATATATACAAGATATGCATATTATACCTATGTAATAAATATAATATTTTATTTTTTAACGATTTTTTGTTATTTTTTTGCATTATATATATAAATATAAATTATTTAAAAATACAATAAGTGTAAAAATAAATTAAAAAAATAATTAATTATAATATATACAAGTATAAATATATTACACTATATAAACAACCCCCAAAAAGCTGACTTTTAAACCATAACTTCAAATATTATTAAACCACCTCCATTTTAAAGCTATTTTTATTTAGAATGCAATGAATATGAGTTTTTTCAATTTAAGTTCATATGAAAAAAATACTAATCGTTTTATTCTTATTTTATGGTTGTTTCTGAGTGTTGTATCTTTTATTCTATACATAATTTATTTTTGCAGTTATTTTTATTATTTAAAATACATTTTTATTACAACTTTTATTAAGGAAATAATTTAATTTGAGGATGTTTTGATGGTAAATAAAAAGTACAAGATATATAAGATAAAGAATTATGAAAATGTGTATGATTTATACACAAATAAATAATGGTCAATATATACATGATATTTTGGATTTTCTGAATGTGTATAAATTAAGGACCCTATCTCCCCGTACTTTATTCCTTATCGATCAGGTCAAGTCTTGACCTTCTCTTGGGGTTCGGGTCAGTCTACATATATTTCATAAACACATCCCTCTTTATTCCTTTTCTTTTTCTTTTCTTCTTTATTCTTTTATTTTGGTCAAAAAAAGAATGTTAAATATGAATTATTAACAAAACAATGATGAATGATAAATAATGAGAATTAATAACTATTTACATGTATTTTACCAAGGATTTTAGCTAAAATAAAAAATAAAGATGTTGAATCATGGAATCATAATTCCCCTATACTTTGCTATAGTCCCTTAGCAAACACTTATTCAAAGAAGTGAAATAGAAAAATAAGAAAAGAAAAAGGAAAGAACTTATAATAGTACTGATTATTAAACTTATCTTCATAAAGTTGAAGTATGGAGCTCAATCAAACCTTTGGATTATTAGTTTGGCAGTACCTTATTGGGAAATGGATTTAAGACCTAACAGCCTTCAAGTTCCGGAATGATATGGAGATATCCTTAAGCGCATCATGGAAGCGTGAGGATCGCATCGTATGCGATCGAGAGCGATTGGTTGTAGTAGTTTCATGAGGCAGCGGAATCTAAAAAATTTTAATGCGATGAAACGCATGATCCAAGAACACTTCTCGGATCATTTCATCTAAACCACAATTAGGTATTAAGGTTACCTCTTGAAGCGTGGTTGCAATCGAGTCTCTAAACAAAGAGACCTCCTGTCTCATGTCCGATCCAACGGAGGAGACGCTTGTGAGCGTGTTGATGAGAGGCGTACTCATCGCAATCCATGTTGATGATCCAAGTAACGAATCTCTTGATCTTGTCACAAGAGATCCAACATCTTCTTCACGAGCGAGGCGCACTGAAGGAGACATAGATCCACGAGCAAACAATCCGGGAGCATAACGACGGTGCTACGACGAAGGCGACTCTCTCCAGGGCTCCATGGTGGATGGCCACAATGGGAGAGAGGGAGAGAGACTTGGCGTGTAGAGAGAGAGGGAGAGAGAAATTATTTGATGTCTTATTATTGTAACTTGAAGAGCAAGGGATGCCTCTTAGTATTTTGGAAGTCCATGGATCCCAATCCATGTGCACAAAAATCCAATGGATGAGATAGATTTGTGTTTCTTTCAATGGACATGATGTTGTTGTAAGAATACAACAATAATTAATTTAAATTAATATATATATATATATATGTATCGATAAATCAATATAATTATTTTCAAATCAAATTAATCGATTAATCTTGGAGATAATGAGAGCATTGACCTTATCTCCTAAAAATGAGGGATGGTCTATCTCCTCAATATCTCATGAGATCTCATTATCTCATGAGATCTCAGTATCTCATGATATCTCCAAGATTTACAACAATACTTGTTGTAAATTATTTCACAAAAATAATTCATAATTATCTTGTGAATATTGCAATCATGCCATTGAAAAAATGTGAATCACATTCACATCCCAAAATAAAATGTAAATTATATTTTCAATTAATCGTCCAATGTTAATCCAATTCACATCAATAATTAATCAACAAATATAAATTACAATAGGCTCTCTCTTATATATTATAAATCACATTTACAATATATTTATGATTAATATGGATAGTGCTACCCACATTATTCATTTCCATGATAATTATATCACATTTAATCGTCATGGATCTCCATTCTCATGTGCCCAAATAATATGAATCACATTTACATTATTCAGATATCAATTTTCTCAATGCTCGAATACTTGGAGATAAGGACATGGTGATTGTATTGTTCCACATATAGCGACTTGGATATTGAGATCACATCTCAAAATATAGATCTTGCGGACCTCCCAAAGATGATTGATTAAATCAAGGTCGTAGATCTAATCTTGTAATTGTATCTGAATCACATTCAGATCAAGGTCCAACATTTGGACTAAGATCAGATCACTTCTCTATGAGAAAAATCACTAAAATCCAGGCATGTTTCATCAGTCTCTCGGAATGGAAGTGTCATGGTTATACAATCGTTTATGATCACATCACCCTCAAGCATTCCTAATACATGTACATCCTGCATACTGGAAGACCCAAAATAAACCTGAAGTTTTAGATATCTTTTAGACTGTCTACTTCGAGGTTTTATTCTAAAGTTTCTCATTTAACTATTAGGAATTGATATCGATCATATACTTTCCAAAATCATATATCATACCCAGGTGTTGATCATATACTTTCCAAAAACATATATAATACCCAGGTGTTGATCATATACTTTCCAAAAGTATATATATCAAACCTACAAATTCAGTCAAGCTTCCAAAGCGAGACAACCGTGCATGGAATTTGATTCTTCCCAATATCTCATGAGTGAGCTCATGCCTTCTGATTCAGTAACTAAACCTGTATGATCCCTTTGAGAGATTGTTTACTTATATGCCCTTGCATGCAAACCAGCACGCTGGTGTATGACCTTAGTTAGGTCATCAACCTATTGGTCTGCCAAATGTACATAATCAGGAATATAGTAACACATCTGTCTCCGGTCAGAGGATGCGTTCCTATATCGTGACAGCGTATGACATAGGACTTTGGTTATCTAGATCTCGTTAAGTCAACTCTTTGACCTAACTTATCTAACACCTCCGAATCTCTATTCCTATACGGAGGACCTGCATCAAGAGGTCAGTTACATTTCAACCTTTATAGAAAGGATTGTCATTTCCTTCTCAAGCTAGAGATCCTCTCTTAACAATCATTTGAAGGTGCTTGATGAGTCCTAAATATAACTCTTTAGATATTCATCCAAGCACCAGCCTTTATGATTTAGCAATTGAATCAACATATGTATGATCATTAAGAGGGCCATGGTATGTAACCCTAATTGTACTAAGGGACCTATTATGCAAATAAATTATTCTTCATTTCATATCATGGAATGATATTTGCAATAACATTTATTGCATAATGGCTCGCCATAGGCTTGCATGTCCAGCAGTTCCACAAGACTCCTATTCAGGTCGCCTCAATAGTTAGGCCAAAACAAGTCTACATACGCAATATCTAAGGATATGAACCTTTACTTGTACGATGTAAGTGAAATATAGCTCCCCTCCTCGGAAATGGCAAAGAAACATCCTCTCAACCTATTAACTCTAATTAACCAGTCTAGCCACTCTTTCCTCGAGGAGCAGTGTATTCCTTTCTAAGTTTCAGTGCAACCAGCTCAAGAAGAGGGGGTAGAGAAGAGAACAGACTGTGACCAGTGTAGTCACATATCCTTGGAGCTTGACCAGTATAGACAAGTCTCCAGCTGCAGGTTTCCTTGGTATGAGACTTTGAAACATATGCCTTGCTTACTCATATTTTTCTCCGACAATAATTTTATTTATCTACATTTTACCCATCTAACATTTTTATAGATTCTCTATTTTTTTGAACATATATACAAATGTGCAACATGTACATAAGGAGTTCTTCTCTTGATCCAGTAGACTATCACTCTTTTGAAGCATTGTTGCAACCCATAACATCATGTCGTTAGACGTTAGCGCCACTAGACTAGGTTGAGATGCACAACCCTCCCTAGAGGAGGACGGATGTTGCCACCTGTATGCTACTCCAAGCCAAAGGATTCGTCCCCCTCACCACCTCAACCATGAAGAGCTACATGTAGAGTGCTTCCCCAAGTTAAGACACTATCTAGAAGTGTCATACGTGTGTTGTGAAGTATTCTACTTAGACAAATCAAGATGACGTGTGAACATAGTCTTGTGGACTCAAAGAATTAAGTCGCTCTTCCTGAAAAGTCTCAACTCTAGGTTCCTTTGAAATTAAGTGGATTAAGGCCTTAACCAAGCTCCATTCTTCAATTTTATTCCATATTGGTTTAAACATCAATTTCATTCTGAAAAATGCAAATGCACATGCAACAAATATTTATAAAACACACATTTTTTGAAAAGAAAAGAAAATAAAAGATAATATCTTTTTGAAAAGTTTTCAAAGAATTTTGCAATTTTTTATGGATTTATCTTTTTTCATTTTTTATGGGATTTTTTAATAAAGAATTATACATATTTACAAGAATTTTACAAGGATTCCATACACATTTTACAAATACTTTTATACAAACTATATACAAGATTATACACATTTTGTATAAGATTTTACAAAAAAAACACTTTTTATTTACAAGTTTTATGTACAATTTTTACAAGTGGATTTTATCTACAAATTTTATTAAAGGATTTTATACACAAAAGAATTTAATATACATATTTGAATTTACAAAAGAATTTTATTTTCAAATAATTACAAATAATTATGAATGTTATTCACATGTGGATTTTACAAGTTTATAAAATATTTTTATACCTATAATTTATATCCCATGTGACAAAATATTTTACAAAATTTTTACAAACTATTTTACAAAAGTTTACAAAATATTTTCAATACAATTTTACAAAAAATTTAGAAAACAATTTTACAAACTATTTTCCAAAACATTTCAAATCATTTTACAAAAGATTTTTCAAAAAATCAATTTACAAACAATTTTTCAAAAAGGTTTTTGCAAACATTTTATTTTCAAACATTTTAAAAACATTTGTACAATATATATAATTTTTATAAAAAAAATAATTTACAAACATTTTACAAACAAAATAATTTTACAAATATTTTACAAAAATATGTACAAAGGTAATTTTACAAAGATTTTTATAAACATTTTTACAAAGAATTTACAAAGCATTTTCCAAAAATTTTTACAAACAATTTAACAAAGTGTTTTACAAAAGATTTTACAAAACATTTTACAAAATATTTTACGAATAATTTTTCAAACATTCGATAAATTATTTTTCTAAACAGTTTTATTCGAATTTAATAAATAATAGTCATATTATTAAACAAAAGTACGATTTATAGCTAAAGTATATATACAATATATACGACACCCCATATACTTAGCTCGATCTATGTCCTCATAGTGACTAAGAAGCGACAGAGGAAGGCATAACTCGTGCTAAGTATAGAAAAAGTGAAAAGAATCCTATACTACAATGACTCGAAGAATGAAAAATAAAATGAATAAAAGTTGATTATCCCCCCTATACTTAGGATTAAAAAATCCTAAGTATAGAAGACTATACAAAAGGGAAAAATTGAGGAAGAGAATTTACACGAAATCAACAACTCGACCTGTCCCCCTATACTTAAGGTAAAGGTTCCCTAAGTATAGAAAAGAATATCAACAATTGAGGGACATGCGAGAGAACAAAAGAAACTAATACAAAAATATCAAGGAGAAAAGGAGCAACATCACTCTCTCTATACTTAGGGTAAAAGATCCCTAAGTATAGGCAACAACAAGAGTAATGAAACAGAATGAAAATAAACAAATTAGTGTCTACACCCCCCTATACTTAGGATAAAGTGCATCCTAAATATAGCGACAACAATCCTAAATGAAACCTGGGGTGTAAAAAATGGAAGAAATAAAGAACAAATCAAGAACAAATACGTATATACAAAGTAAACAATGTTGAGGTACCTCTCAACAAGAGCTAGAGTTTACGCCCCTAGCTGGGCGTAAAAGCTAGGATAACGCAGTATCAAGGTTCATGATGGCATGCAAATATCGATTGTCGTTGTAGTCTCGGTGTGAGAACAACAACGGAGTCAACAACATAAATAATGACACACAAATAATCATTCAGGCGGGTGTCTGCTACCAGGTAAATAGATGGGAAAATAAAATCAGACACTGGTGGCATAAATGAAATCATCGGCTCATGATTAGATTGGAGTGAAATTGTGGAATCGAAGAAATCGAATGTGGAGAAATAAGGATCAGTCTTGGAATCCTCCATGTCAATCACCGTATCAAAAAGGTATGGAAATTCAAGATCAAGAGACTCACTAAGAAAATTGATATACGATACACCTAATGTAGAGAAATTAGAGAAATTAATGAATATCTCAAAAATCATCTCATCCTCGCGAGGTTCGTCGAGGAGAGAAAACTTAGACTTAGAATAATTGAAAGAATCAGAAGACTCGATCTCGTAATTCGACATATCAAATGCACATCCAGGAAATGAAATCGAGTACAAAGAACATATCACCCGCAGATAAAGATCATAATGACTCGATGAAGAGAACGAATAATTAAACTCAAATAACGGGTTCTCTCTCGAAGTCTGAGAAAAGTCGTACAATGTATCAGAAAGATCTAGCTCAAAGAAATCCATGTCAAGATCAAAGAGATCATTGATCTGCCAGAGTGACGGGATCTGAGCTGGGGCAATGTTGACAATCATCTAATCCTCAGAAATTGTATCGATCTCATCACACAGGAGGACAAAAGGCTCACATATGGGACTATCAATGTTTGACAAATCAAAATAGTGTCCCTCATATCTCTGGCTATTGAAATGGTCCAAGATATCCATCCGAATAAGAGAAGGTCCTCTGAGGAACAAAATCTATATACTCCTGACATGAAAAATGCAATGGCTGAAAAGGCATCTGAAACAATGTGGGCTCCATTTCTTGGAATACCATAAGAGGTGGTAAACTATCTAATCATCCATCATATACACTGTTGTAGAATCCACATCCGTCGTCTGGTGTGTGATGGTTGAATCCTCATGAAATGTAGCACACCTAACTGGTTTGACATCTCCCTCGTGTGTTGTCCCGAGTAAAGAATCTCGTGAAGATGAGATGTTAGAAATCTCTCCAAAGATAATACAAAGAGAATCCACATCGATACTGTGGTGTGAACCACCACATAAGGCAGTGACCAGTCTCTGCTACTCTCCGATCATCCCCCTATAAAAGATCTGTACAAGGCCAGTCTTCGAGATTCCATGATCTGGAAATCTCCTCAAGAGATCAAGAAAACTCAGCCATGAATCATGCAATGGCTCTTTGGAGTCAAAGGTAAAATATCTGATAATAGACCGCATCAAATCTGCTCTACAATGGGGATAAAATCTATGCAAGAACAATGCTCGTAGGTCAGCCCATGTAGCAATCTTCCTCCCCAACTCTCTGTGCCATCTCTTGGCTATAGCTTGAAGTGTGAAAGGGAAAGTCATCTGCTTTAAATTCTCAGAAGTAATTTTTGAATATGGTCGTGAATCACAAAACTCCTCAAACTTAACAAGATGAAGAAATGGCTCCTCGTGCACTTCCCCTGAAAACTTCGGTAGTAGCTGAATGGACTCTAAATCTATAATGAACGGACTTAATGTAGAAACTGACTTCGCTCCATAATCCAGCTGCTCATCCGTCATCCCAACATAGAAATCTTCTGAAGCTCGCAACTGCTCAATGTGGTTTCCTACGGAATGCATTGTCATCTCAGCAAATAAATCACCCGAGTCTCACATCTGCTCAGTCTGATCTCCGCAGGCCTCAACTCCTAGCTCAACATGCCTAGTAGAAATGGGAAGTCGAATGAGATGGAACAAAGAGGACGAGAATGAAGAAAGAGAAGGAGAACGTGAAGATGAAGAATGGGAAAGAGACAAGAGATTGGTTGGAGTTCCAACCTCAAGACACCGTAGACGATGATGATGGGGATGAAAAAATGGAGCCATAAGATCCAGCTGAAACGAGCATCGTCATGACTCAAGAAAATAGAAGAAATGATGAGAGAAGAAGACATATAAGGGTGGGAGGGAGGGTGAAAATAAAAGAAAACAGAGTGAAGATAGAAGAGGTAACATAAAGTGACTGCTAAAACCAAGAGTAGATGAACGCAACTAACTCACACCAATCACAAGCAAACACAAAGCAAACCCCCAATTCACCAACTCAACTTGGTGATGATCGTAAAGGATCGGTTGTTAATCTTGTCAATTTTAGAGTTAAGTGATAATGCAATTACTTAATCAGACTCACGGGTGAAGCCACCTAGGGTAAAACTTGACTAAGCTCGCAGAACACACCAAACTTAGACGGAACTACTTTTGCTAAGGGTCGAAGGAAAGTGCTTGCATCTCAACTGTACACCAATGAGTAATGTATAAGAGCATATGGTACAAGTCCAGGGATTTTGGCTCTAGTCCTTAGCATCTACATCCTCAACCACTCTGTCTGGAAAGTACCTGCAAACAATGTGGGGGTTGCTCTCCCCAATTTTCAATTTTTTATCTTCTCTTTTTTTGGATATTTTTCAATGAAACATCTAATGAATTTTCTGATTTTGTTTATATTCCAAAGCCCAGGAAACATGGGAAGGAAGACGGAAAAGTCGATGCACGATGAAATCTATGAATGCATGCACGAGATTGAAGGCGTACCTTGCTCCAGCAATCTACATGCAATATGATAAGCGCATAAAAATTAAACTAATCTAAATGAATGAAATGCGAAAACCATCCTAAATAGAAATTTCTATTATTGTGAAGCATAAATTTATTTGTTGAAGTCCAAGAGAGTTCTATAGGAACAAATATTCTATTAGGGGCTTTGGACCTAATGCTACCAGGTTCAATCAAATAGAAATTTAAATCTAGGGACTCAAGCATAAAAAATCTGTGTGAAACAAATAAAAACAAAATCGAAGAAAACAAAATACGGTGAGGTCCTCCAAATGCACCAGCACTTGGTGAAACATGCCCCGTAAAAAGTTGTGTCCAGAGTCTCTAGACAAATAAAAAAAGAGGCAAATGGCAAGAAAAATTATTACAAATTATATACAAAAATAAAATGGATAATTTTATAATCTATTTCATTAACTATATAATATAAACAACAAAAAATTCGAATCAAATTAAAATGTAAGAAATTAAAAAATAAACGGAAATGTCAGAACTGATGAATACCCTCAATTCAATATTTTTTTCTTTTCATTCTAGTAAATCTATCACTTGAGTGAAATAAAAAACCAACCAATATGGGACAGAAATGGATATTTATCCACGATCGAATTATATTTGTTCAATGTATCATTGTCAATATGAATTGAATGTTGAGAAAATAAATAAAACTAAATAAATCAAATTAAAGTAAAGAGTTTGTGTTGGATTGGCACGACATAAATCAACATAAAAAAGAAGAACTAGAATTGGAGTTTATTAAATCAATAGGGGTAGAATAAATAAGTATGATCAATCCATTATTTATCGGGAAATCCCTACAATAAGAATAAAAAAAGTCAATAAGTATAAATAGGAAAAGAAAAGAGTAAGAGTGAAGAATTATACAAAGTTATATACTAAACATCCTAATCCACTTTTGATATTTATTTTACTTCGATTGCCTTTTTTTATTAATCTGAAATTTTTTAAATAATTTTGCCTTCTTAAAAATATCATTAACCGTGCTAAAAATAAGGAAAAAATTGTACAAAATCCACTCTTTCAAATCTTCTTCTCCTCCTCTTACTCTCTTCTATCGCTCGATTAAGAAACGAGTTGGCCTCTACTTTGTTCGAATGCACCGGCGCTTCTAAGAACTCCACCCTCGCTCGTCGGGCCCTCGTAGGAAAAGAAAATAGAAAATATGTCAGAAACAATTATGAAAAATAAAGCAAATGAAATAAAGCAGAAAATGACCAAAAAATAAAAGACAAATAAAAAGAAAATAAGATATATAAAAATTCAAGAGCAGAAGACAAAGCAGACCTAACTACCCTCATCATGCCTCCCCAGCAACGGCTCCATTTTGATCAATCGATTTCTCAAGGATTTTTTTCTTATTAATTTACAAGTATCATTGTTCACCTAAAGAAAAACTAATTGAAGCAAACGATTTTATTTAATCCAATTGAAAGAAATAAAAGAAGAAAATGATTTTTTTGTTATTTATTCATTACCCGATATAGGTCCCTAGGTCGAACACATGGAGGTAATAATTATTAAGCGAAGGTTAATCAATTCAAAGAAAAACAAGGAAAGGAAAAAGGAAACTCAAAGCAAACTATTCTTGGATTTTTATGAATTTTTTTATCTTTTTAGTTTTTTATAGATTTTAATATTTATTTTTTCTTTTAAGTTTTCTTATTTTCAATTTTTAATGATTTTTTATTTTGCAAATTTTTATATTTTTTATTTTTTCAAACAAAGAAAATAACGAAAATAGAAACAAATGAAACACGCTCTTTTTGTATTTTGAAATATGGTAAAAATGGCCAAAAATTCAAATAAAATATATTGTATTTTGGATAGTTTTTAATGTTTTTTTATTTTTCAAGGATCTTTAGATTTTTTAGGGTTTCAAATCAATTAAAAACAGGAAACAATGCAGAAAGTGAAAACTAGCTACTATTTTGGATTTTAAAATATAAAATCAACTC
Source organism: Ottelia alismoides (assembly GCA_037367405.1). Classification (NCBI taxonomy): domain Eukaryota; kingdom Viridiplantae; phylum Streptophyta; class Magnoliopsida; order Alismatales; family Hydrocharitaceae; genus Ottelia; species Ottelia alismoides. The sequence goes on along the minus strand of JAZKJV010007712.1, from coordinate 93,344 downwards.
AATGATAATGGAAATTAATTTTCAAAAAAAAGTATTATTAATGAGCTTCAAATCAAGTCCAAAAACACATTTTTATTTTTTTTAATAATTTTATATGATTTTTTAAGATATTTTGTAATATGCAATTTCTTTAGTTTCTTTCAAATAAAATTTGCATAGCAAAATTATATGACATAAAGCAACACAACATGTAATTACACTAATTATTAGGGAATTTTTAAATACTTGCAATTATTTAAAACAATCAATAAAAGACCATAGTGTTGAATATGGAATATAGGGACTAGAGTGTAATTTATGAGGAAGTCTTGATCAAATGATAGCACAGAAATAATACAAGGAAAATGTGTAATTTTCACAATATACACATGCAGATCACGTATTAGATTAGCTGTAGGATTTGTATGCAAATAGACAAAGGTTGAGGGGCTAAATAGAAAATTACCCACAAAAATTCTTCAAACGCATGTGATGTGCATGTTACGGCATTATGCAGTGGGTGGAGGCTTCATTGTTGAATCGACATGTGGGATGCGGATATCCCTAGGATCATATCAGATCCAAGGGTGCCGCTCTGACCTATGGGGAGGATGCTCTTACGCCCCCTTTTATGACACATATGGAGGGTGTTCTTCCCCAATTGCAGATCTCTAGGTGATGGTGCTCTAGTGGATGGAGCTTCGAGGCGGCGGTCGTCAAACGTGCTGCTCTAATGACCAAACAAAATGCACGATGGAGTTGATTCAAGTCTCTAGGTGCGACAGATGTGCATCGAGGCTAAAGGTATAACTATTCTAGATTGAAGCTCTAGGTGTATGATAAAATTTAAATCTCAGATCTCATGTGATTCTTTGATGCCTCTAGATCGACGACGAGTGATGCTGCTTCAGGCGACAATGCTTCGAGGCGATGGCGTTGATCATTATGTGCACGATCCTCGAATGTAAAGGTAGCGAAGAGCTTGGCCTCTATCTCTGGTGGAGAAGATCTATGATCGTATGAGATCTTCGATGATCAGTTGGACATGCTTCCAAATGTCGAAGGTACAACTGCTTAGAACTTGATGAAGAAGGTCTCTATGCGATCAGATCTGGAAGCGATGGTAACAAGACTTTTGTTTTATTTTTCATAGATACACGCATTTCATGCGCTCCAGGTGTTTAATCAGATCCAGGCTGATGTTAAAGGAGCTACGAATCTGATCTCCATTAAGGATTACTCTAGATGTTGTAGCACAACTCCAAGTTCTTGATGCTTACATGAACATGCAATATCACATATAGACTCGCGCACTAAGCTCAATCACAATTCAAATAGAAGGAAGATGAATGGGAATCCTCGATCGGATGCATGTGAAGAGGATCAATCCTCAGATGTCGATAGATCTGAGATGGCCAGGATGCTGGAGATAGAATAAAAAATGGAGAGAATGGAGATGAGGTGATCAGATCAGTTTCAGGTCGAATCGAAGGTGTAGGACCTAAAATTATGAAATCTAAAGAAAAAAATTGAAAAGAAATCGAATCACATCTAACAAATCTAAGATTACTTTAATGGAGTAGAATGCCTAGGATGAAGCTCGGAGGAGCTCCAGGATTGTTGTCTCGATGGATTGATGGTCTAGAGGCTAGACTCGCTCAAGGTAGAGCATGATGACTCCTCGTCGGATCTGAGGTTGAGCAACCCAATCCTCGCTGCAACGATGCTCACGTGGCATGTCATACCAACTGGAGATTTTGAATCTCACTAGAGAGGGATGAACAAGCCAAAGATGGGAGGAAGACGAAGCTCCAAGCTTATTTAAAGTATGAGAAAGTCAAAATTTCAAATGAATTTTCGATGCGTAAAACGGGATAGGAAATTTCAAATTTTATTGGGAAAAATGAGGGTTGTGAGAACTTTTATTTTGGTGAAGAAATCAATTCAATCAGAACAAAGACCCGATCTAGAAAATTAAATGAAAATGGCTCGATTGAGCAGATTATTTGGATTGAGGGTGAGGGAAGACGAAATAGGGAAAAGACGAAATGGAAGATTAAATAGAAAATAAATAAAATAAATTAGAAAACAATTTTAAATTTAAATATTAATAAATAAATAATATTAATAATTTAATAAATAATTTTATGTTAATTTTTAATAAATTAAATAAATGGGCCAAAAATAAATAAAAACCTTTATTGATAGCTCTAGAGTACCTATATATACAACAAATGGATTTCTAGTAAATTATTTTTAGAAATAATTACATAATTTATTTATTAAATTACAAATTATAACATTTTCTAGTACTTGTTCATATATTAATTTTAAATATGTTTAATTGCGAATTAAATTTGATTAAATTCGTGTCAAACCTTTGATGTAATTATGTTATAACTTGGACATGATTGGAATCATTTTGGGATGAGGATGTTACGTGTATGTATGTATGTATGTAAATATCTATGCATATTATGTATGTAATATGTATTTACAAATACAATACAAATATAAATATATGTATGTATGTGTATATATGTATATAAATCTCAAATCAAATAATATCGAACAAATTCAGGTTAATACATTTGATTCAAATGGGAATTAAATCCAATAGTCAAATTCAATATTAGTATGTTTACTTTCGTACCAAAGTTTTTTCGATTTTCTATCGAACAAATCCTAATCGTATTTGAATGATTTAATTTAATTAGCATCCCTACATGTCATACATTATTAGCAATGAACCCTTACTCTTATTATAAGGGGGCCTTTAAGCTATGATTAAAGATGCTAACTTAAGAAGAGCTCTAATTGAATTAAATGTTTTAAAATAATTTATCTTCAAAGAAAATGTGAGAAGAATATTTTAGTTTGCACCTTTTTTGATATTGGTTTCAAACCTTTTTTATAATGTTCAAAAAAGGAAGAGAAAAAGTATTTTAAAAATGTATTTTTAAAATTTATGTTCAAAATTTCCATACATATTTTTTCAAACACATAAATGGTTCATCATCATAGAAAGGAGAAAAATTACCAAGACATTCATAAGCATTCATGTTTTGATGATAACAAACATATGCATTTAACTTTTAGCTAGGTTAAAAGCAAGGAAACCAAAGGACCAAGAAAAAGCTCAAGCATAAGGAGCTCAACCTCGAGCTAAATATTAAGGAGGAAGATAATCTCAAAGGATTTCAAGCTGAATTCAAGTTGAATTATTTTTTTATCGAGCATATTATCTTGTACAATTCTTTATAGATGTTGTAATGAAGACCAAAGATATTTGCACCATGTATACCTCTTAAAAAATAGATTCAATGAACTTTACGCTCAACTATTTTTCTTACGAGTCAGCTAAATCACCTCTTTAATCAACTAATTGGTTTCTATTGTCAACTGCTATCACTTTCCAGAAATCATGGTTTTAGTCTATTTTTCTATCGACCAATATTTTCTTATAACAAACTATGTAATGTCTCGGGTCCTAGACACGGTCTGTTATCGAGGATTACTGGCCTAGACAACTTGCTGGGCTTAGGTCCAATTGAAGCCCTTGACTATAACCCAAAATACTTAAGCTCGTGTTAACTAGTAGTAGCCCTTACTACTTATAAGATACTACCGCACTTTTTTATTACTAGATGTGGTACTATGTTTGGGGTGCTAAATTTACTTTTACTTACATTCGCAACATCCTCTTTGCGTAATGACCCTTAACCTATTGCCTATAATAGTGGTGACTTCACCTATTGGGTAGCCCTTTCATCCTAACTCTATGGTAGTGATGGATTCATCTCTTAGATAGTCATTTCCACTATTAAAGGAAATCTGCTTTGATATCATATGTAATGTACCATACCATCTGACCTGGTCTACTATCAGAGATTTCTGGCCTAGACAACCTGTTGGGCTTGGGCCTAACTAGATATGTTCAACAATGACCTTGAGCATTAGAATCCACTAGAAACTTGCATTGCATTTGTAAGAGCTTCTCTAGATTATGAAAAGATGGGAAATTGCGGATATAAAGATGTGATGCGCATGCAACCTATTTGTGTGACCATTTCTTGTTAATGGGGGCTATGACTAAATCATGTTGGTTGTAGGTCATGCATGTGGATGGGCGAAGTCTATCCATGCATGAGTTGCGGACATTCATATCATTTGCTAATTCCAAAGAGATCTCGTTTCATGATTCAGAATAACATAGATTCTAATTTTAGATGGGCATTGTCATATCATAAATTCAGAGATGAAGTCACACTTTATTGAGTGTGATCATGTTGTCGCTACTCCACACCACCCTCGGACTAATAACTTTGTCAAAGTATTGAATAGGTAGATCAAGAAAATATTGGGAAATCTTGTAAGAGAAAAACATAAGTACATATCTTATTTATTTAACCAAGTTGGGGGCATAAAGGATACCTATAAGACACCTTTGGAGGTGCCTCCATTTCAAATTTTGTCGTGAAGGTTTGTCATTGTTATTTGGAGTTAATTCATAAGTCATTTTGGATAATCAATAAATGTAGCTTGAACCTAGATGTAGTGTGCCTATAACAAGAGTGTGAGTTGAATGAGCTCTTGGAATTCATAAAATGCATTTCCAAGAGCAATGAGATTTTTAAGGACTAGATTATAAGATGAGGCATGGTGCACATATCCATCACAAAGGTTTTTAACCTAATTTGATGCAAAGTTGAAGATGTTCTTGGATACACTACAAAGTAAGTGGATAGGTATATATTTAATACGTGTGCATGACAATGGAAGTATTGCATATCTGAATTATTTCCTGATGTGTCTTCTTTTTTTGTGAATAGGAAATACTTGAAACTCTTTCATTGAAACTGAACATAATTACTCTTTCTGTATATCCTATTTATTTTATGCAAGATGTTTGATTATCTTTTTTAACTTCATGTTATGTATACAAGTGGTAAACTTTTTGAATGATTCAAATTTCCACATTTTTTTATTCTTGTATAGTTTACTCATCAAGTCTTCCTTTCTATTTTGTTATTATTATGAAACATAGTTCAAACTAATCATATGGGTGTATGAATTTTGATATATACCAAAGCTATGACTCTATATTATTATCTACTAAAATCACTAAAAAAATTCAAAAATTATTCCTTACTTTTTTAGAATGTCCGTAAAAGTATTTGAAAATTATTTAAATTTTGATTTTTTCTTGTTCTTTAAAAAATCGGGTATAAAAAATGTATAAAATCCAGTAATATTTAATATTAAAAAATTATGTAATATATTTTAAAATCCTTTCTTAGATTTTTTTGTAAAAAAAGTATTGTACTTGTATAAGTTTAACTTGTGTAAAATCATAAAAAATGGTATACCTTAAAATCCATAAAAAATAGAAAATTCTTTAAAATATGAATAGATGTAATAAAATGTAAAAATGTACCTCATCAAGAAGAATTTGCATTTGCATGTTGTGTACATATTGCATGCGAGAAGTTTTCATGTTAAAATAATATGGGTAAATTACAAAAGAGCACCAACTATACCTTGATTCTCAATTAGGGATCTCGTTTTTCAATTGTAACAAATAGAGGCCTAAAGTTTCAATCTAAGGGTTTAACATCAACATATAAGGGTGGTTGAAACTTATGAAGGCCTCTATTTGAGATAAAATATCACTACAAGAAAATATTATTTTTGTGACCACATATGTGGTGGTAAATTAGTGACCATGTGGTGCCAATGTAGTCATAAAGGGTATTTACGATCACACGTAGTCACAAAATGTGTGGACGGGCCGAATCGGTCGCAAAATGTCGACGACCACATTCTTAGTCGTAAGGTGGACGTTCATGTAGTCGTAAGTAGTCGTAATGTAGTCACCGTTCAGTGCAACCATCGTCTGTACTACGACGAGAGACGCATCATATTGTGATCACGTATCCACCACATGGAAAAATTTTCACGACTACTTGAAGATCGTTATACCACCACTGTTTTTACAAAAAATGATCATGTTACTACTATGTTACTGCTACTATAGCATTAATGTAGTCACAATGTAGTAGCAGATTCTATTTCTGCGATCACATGACATCCATGTTGCTACTACAATGGTAGCAAAAAAGTAGCAGAGTAGTCGCAAAGTTCGCTATTCTGAAAAAAATACCCAGCAGTCACATGTAGGGTATATGATTCCCCTATAGTACAATATAAGCAAATATAATCATCCAAGCCTCTTGAGATCCTCTAACAAATGGTATAATATAATCAACCTGTCAACTATAGTTACAATCAAATACAATCATCCATAAGAAAAATCAATCTTACTCGTATAAAGCTAAAAGTTCAAGACAATAGAAAGGTACACATTCAAGACATGAGTAACATATGTGAGTTGAAGACCATACAAAGCAAAAGTTAAAAAGCTACACGATCAAGACAAGTAGTTATAGGTCCAAGACAATATAAAGTTAGATACAAGTTTAAGACAAGATAAAGCTACAAGTTCAAGTGCATAAAAACTACAAGTTCATGACTAACATCTAGAGAATAAAGCTCTTAACATTACAAGATTCTAGTACTAAATTATCATTACAAAGTCTATAGTTTGCATTAAAACTTTCTTTTCCTCCATTTCGAGAAAATACCTTCCTTTGCCTTTTCCTTCCGCCTGCTCTTTCTCTCTTTGTCATTTTTGGGCTCTTTTCTATTTTTCCTAGGTTCTGAGATTACAACCCCTTTGCAAACCGAGACTTTATATGTGGTGGCATTATCTTCGTCCTCGTATTCATCTTCCTCTCCATCCTCCTCTTCGTTCTCATCCTCCACCTTGTGAGCTTTTGGAATTGTAGTTCTATTATTTTTAAGAAGAAAAATATGTCATTCATTGTAAATATAATTTGAAAGATGAATCAATGTATGTACTAAAACATAAATTAGAGTATAAGGTATACCTTACATAAGTTACATCCTCCCATTATGAGTACCCTTAAAACCTGGAAGATGTGGAACACAATCATCTGAACTCTTTAACTCCATTAGCCTTCTAAATATCTCAAGTCCTGATAGCCTGACAGATGGATCTGAATCTTCAATTGTATTTCTTTTGAATGCCATCTTCTGTTTCCTATAAAGATGATCCTTCGATAAGGATTTTCGATGGCAGTCAAAGAAGCATTGTTTTCGACCATGCTCAAGTTAAAATGCTTTCATATTTTCCATACAATATGGACGGCTTCTTTTTCCATGTGTACTCCATCCTGATAGCATTCCATATGCTGGAAAGTCACTAATTGTCCACAATAAACCCACTCTCATCTGAAATTTACTGCGAGTAACTGCGTCATATGTCTCCTAGCCTTTCTCCCATAGTTCCTTCAGTTCATCCACTAATGGTCTGAGATTAACATCCAGATATTTTCCAGGATGGCTTGGACCGGGCACAAGTAAAGTTAGAAACATACATTGCTTCTTATTGTACAACCATGGTGGTAAGTTGTATGGAGTGATGATAATTGACCAACACGAGTAATCTTTCCCCCGACAATGTGGATTAAATCCATCAGTGGACAACCCAGTCACCACATTCCTCTTATCCATAGCAAAAGTAGAAGATGAGTCCATTAAAGCCCTCCAATAAGCTGAGTCAGAAGGATGTCCCATAAAGTCACCACGAATATAATATGCATGCCAAGTCATGTCTTTAGTCGTTTCTTTGCAATAATAGAGTCTTCGTAAACGTTGTGTTATAAGAAAGTAACGGAGCACCTTCTGTGGAACATTTATTTTCATATTTCGTTTATACCTAGGTTCACTACATTCTGGACATTTAGTCTCATTTGTATATTTTTCTCCATAATAGAAGATGTGATGGTTGGGGCATGCATCAATTAACTTTTCTGATAAGCCAAATGTACTCATCATGCTTTTTACTTTATAATATGTACCGGGTAGAACATTATCTTCCGGAAGCATTCTCATTATAATCTTAATCATGGTATTGAAATTAGCATCGATCATATTGTACTCAGATTTATCTGTCAGTAACTCTGTAACATCAGATAGGAGAGAAAATGATTTACAACCAGGCCATAATACCTCCTCAGCCTTATGTAATAATTCAATAAAATCTTTGGATTCTCCATTGAATTCATCATCACAATCCTCTAAAGAAGGGTTAAAGTTTAGACCTGTTGTGTCCATAACTATCTCAACAAAAGGATTGTCTGACATATGTGACCTCTCTCGGTAAGTTACTCGGACCTCTCCATGTGCGTACCAATATGTGTAGTTTGTGACAAAACCATTCTTGCACAAGTGTTCGGTCACAACGTCTCTAAATTGTTTCTTCGTCAATTCACATTTCATGCACGGGCAGATAATCTTCCCATCTATGTCAACTATTTTATTTCCTTGGGTATAGGCAAAGTCGACAAAGCCTTCTACACCAATTAGAAATGGCATGCAAATGGATCATTCATTGCTTGGTTATACATCCAATCTCTTGTCGAACTCATTGCTCTACCTGTAATGAAATCATAATAGTTATTTTATTAGGCTCACAATATTACATATAATCTATTTTTCCTGACAATATGAGTAATCCTGATCTTCACGGAATATAATCGCGTATTACCGACGTTATTTATGGTTTAAGGCGTGAAGTCAAGAACACAATGGTGGAGAAAGTTTAAACATGAACCTCACCATGGGAACCTCAATAATCTCTTTAACACAAACCTCCTAAGAGTCGGTGTTCATGTTATCAAAAATTGGTGGAGAGGGCACTTCTAGAGTACGATTGCATCTAACAAATAAATAGTCACTTGAAGTAACATGATTATAATTTGTCAATAACTAGCATCATGAAAATAACTCCAGCACTGTACCATCACTTTTACAAGATTTGATCCTTCTTTTTTGGGCAACCAAAGAGTGGTCAAAAAATTTTGAAATCCCCCATTTGAAGTGGATATTTTTATGAAACTCATCCATATGTGAAAAAGGGAATTTTAACCTCATATGTATAAGGGTTCATTCGCAATAATAATTCTTTATATGAAAATAACAAATCAACACTTAACCAGTTAGTTTTATGGGTTCAAAACTATCATCGGAGTTGAGCCAATACTCGACAAGAGCCAATTTACACTCAACTAGCATATTGGAAGCTACAACAATGACATCACCATACAATTATCATATCGAGACAACTGATGGTTCATCTCTCACTATGAAGACAAATGAAGACATGAGATGCTTCTACTGGTGATCTGAACGAAGAAGGAAAGTGGCATTCTTATGTGATAGTGTTATGTCTTAGTATGTTAAGGCTAAACTTATATGTCGCAGGCTTGTTGAATTTGCTTTCTATTCATTAAGTGGAAATGGGTAAGCATGCCCATAGATATTATCATAGGATTGCCCAACATATCACCCGGCTAAGATTCCATCTAGGCAGTCATCAACGAACCGATCACGTCAACACCCCATTTAGGCAGTTCCAGCACAATTCCTAACAATGAAAATGCAATATATTGCATTACATCTTGTTGATGTTTACCTAAATGAGTCCAACTCCATTATATGTTGAAAGATACAATGTCCGGTCAAAACCCAAAGTTCATGAGAAACTTCTTTCATTAGTTTTATTGATGCTTGGGTAATATGTTGAATACCAACACTGCTTACCACCCACAATCGGATTGTTAGAGGCTTAGAGCTGATGGACAATTCAAGCACCAATACCATATTTATCTGCCTTATCTATTATGTTAAAATTCTAACAAATACATGCAAATAACATGAAATTCACACATCTGTATAATATCACATTAGAGGATGCAATGGAGAGTTCGACAAATTAGGTATATACACCTAGAGTCCCATTTAAGAAACTTCTCAGGAGCATCAAATGCAATAAGGAATTTGGCATTCCTCCTTATTCATCACCTTCTTCTTCCTTCATATTTCCCTCCTCTCTACTATTGGAGATGCTGCATGGAAAGTGTTTACCATCATTGATCAATTCTTCTTTCCCCTTGTCATCTCTCTTGGGCATTTCAACAAATAGTTGGTGATCACCTCTTTTTCTCACTGTCAACCTTTAGAGATTTTTCTTCGAACAACTAGATTGCACCTTCAAGTGCACCTTCCTAATCAAAACCTACCACACCATTCTTCAATATCATATGTTGACTATTGATATACCTCGGATCTCAAAAAATATGGCATACTTTTGTGCAGCTACCACACTAAGTATCACATTAAAATTGTTTAGGATCTCATGAAGTACATACACATTAAAAACTAAAAACTGGAAAATGGAACTTCTGGAGTACATACTTGCCATACCTTTGAACTTGGAGACGATGAGGAGGTGGTGGAGAGGGGGAGGCGACAACTTGGAGACGAGCAGGTGGTGGTGAAGAGGGTGAGGTGTCGGCCAGTAGAGGAAGGCCACGACAGAGGGGCATCTTGGAGACAAGGAGGTGGTGGAGAGATGGTGGTGGCAACTTGGAGACAAGGTGGAGGTGGTGGAGAGGAGGAGGAGGCCAAGGCAGAACGACGACGTAGAGGAGAGGCCCCAACAATGGTCGGAGAAGGGGGATTGGGCAGGGGTGAGTTGGATGACGCGATTCCAGGGGGGTCGGGGACTAGGGACAGGGAGAGGGGCACGATTTAGGATTTCAATTGGCAGGGTCCCGCTAAAATTTTCACCAAAATTTACCACCACGTTACGACTACATTGTGGTCTCAATGTGGTCGCAACTATTTTCTACTGCAGGTGGCGTCTACAAGTAGTCGTAAACCTTTAACTACTATGTGGTGGTGGTGGTGTAGGTCCCAACAGAGTGGCTAACGCTCATGCAACTACATTGCCACAACACATAGTAGCAACTGTGTAGTCGCAAAAACTGTATTTTCTTGTAGTGTAAGATCAGACCCATCTTTGTTGCAATCGAAAAATGAATCTCTTAATTGAGAATTGAGGTATAGTTGAGGCCTTTTTTGCAATTTACCCAAATATTATTGGTTGTATAATGCATATACTTTTGAAATGAAAGATATTCTTGAGATAAGACTTTTTTATCTTAGTAGAAACGTGGATGTTGGGTTTAAATATTCATTACTCTTATTAAAAAGAGTCATTTCATCTTAATATTCAAAGTTTCTTTTACATAAAGAATCTCTAGCCCAAACTAATTGATCATCACTTCACTTGCACAACTGTAAAAATCAGTTATGAGCTCAATGGTTTTCCTATGTTCGGTGGATTTAATTTCTCAAGTTGGGAATTGATCTCATGATTCTCGAGGATAGGAAAAAATCATGAACACCTTAGAAAATTAAAGTGCCAACTCAAAGTCAATATAGAGGCAATGCACCTATATTACTTGATAAAATCCTAATATGTGTCATATGTATGTTTTACATAACATACTAATAATACGGATTAGTACAGGCCAATTTTGTAAAATAAGTGGAGTGGTTAGGGTGACACATCTCAAGTGTTAATCAATCTTTCTGAATGATCGTGTAAACTCTAAAAAGAAGATAGTAGTCGCCATTCTCTTATAACGATTGTTGACAAATGAACCATAAAAACAAGAGGAAAAGATTTAAAAAAAGATATTTTATCTCTAACCAAAAAAATGAATTAGAACAGCTAATTTGACCAACTAAAAAAATAAACAGAAAGAAATATATTCAAATAGTTAAAACAGTAATTACTCTACTTATATTGTATCAAACAAAATATTTTCATATATTTGAATACACCTTAAATTAACTTATGTCTTTCTTACCCTTTTAAGAAATATATACTACATCAAAGAAAATATCACCAAAATTTCCACTAACAATAAATGATAATAAAGCAAAACCTCGTTTGCTAAACAACACACTTTGCAGACACGTATCTATTTATAAGAAACTCCAAATTGACTAAAGTAACCTTTAAAGTTCATATTTTGATAAGAACTTAAAAGAAAACATACCAAAATATATAAAAGCATACAAATCAAAAATTCAGGTTTTGTTTTATGTTACAATACAAGTTCAATCTTTAAAATTTAAATATATTTCTTCATCTCCTATAACTAAATCCAAGTTCATGTAATTCTGCAACTTAAATTTATATAAAAAATATAAAAATAAAATATATAACTTGATAAATAAAGTAACTAATATTTTTATATTAGTATATATGTATGTATGTATATTAAAGTAATAAATTTATTTAGAATTCCATGTTTGCTTTTTCTTGATTTCTTTTTAAGTAAAATGTTACTATTCTTATAAAAATCATATATTTATGAATAAAGTATAAAAATATCCTAATAATAAAAATTAAAATAATAAAAAAATCCATAAGAATAAAATTTCATATTAAAAAATACTTAAAAATAATCTAAAAATCATAACTCAGAAAATAACCTTTTATGGGAACTTTAAATATTGGCTCTTTTGATCATCTTTTTAGGAGTTTCAATTTCAAGTTCTAGATCTTACGCAATTCTTAATCTAACAAACACACGTCCTAATAAAGCTAAGTCTTAACACCTAACCAGATTTATCATATTATAGTATTCTTCTTCTTCTCTCTTCTTCCCTTTGCCCAAGTTGATCCCCATCCCATCAAAATCAATAACCGCATACATCGTGTTGTATTTAAAGTATGTAATTAGGCTTTAATTAAAATACCTATGCAATTACAATATAGAGTCATTTGATCTCAATTGGAAAATCAAATGGATTAGAGGGAAAGTTGAGAATTCCCAAATTTGACACAAGAAGAGTTATGGGTGAAAGTTTAGTACCACATATAGTGTTTCTAAACTTTGGGTGGACTTATATATGAGTTCACACCCCAAGCTCTTGTAGCAATAGTAGAGAGGAGGAATGGAGTGCCAAACACGCGTGCGCGCTCGCGCTCCGCTCCGTCTCCGGCACCGGCACCAGCACGGGCTCGGGTTCGGAAGAGTCAATTCGGATCTTGATACTTCTACTGCGGGTTTCATTTGGCATGTCAATTAAATTAATCATATGAATTAATTTGAATTCGACTGCATTGGGAATCGAACTCGACCCTAACGGCTCACTATAGTCGCAGTTTTGGAAATCGAAGAGACACGCATATTGAGGGGTATTTTCGGAAAACGGAAAGTACTGCGCGTTAGGGCACGCAAGCCCCTTTTTATACGCATTCCCCGATGCCGTTTTTCTTCACTCGCAAGAAAAACTCCATGCCGTCGCTTTAGCTCTCTACTCTCCCACCACATCTTCGACATGTTCTTCTCAGCTGCAAGTTCTCGAAGGTACTTTCGAGGATGGTCTCGACGGTGTGCGCGGACGAAAACCGTGTGTTGTCGTATCTTGAGAGCGGATCGCCAGTACTGTACACGCCGTATTGTTGGGGCGATATCCTCTCTAAGGACAGTCCATTTCATGGACGCTTCAGTGATTTCTAGTCTAATCTTTCTTTCATTTTGTTTGTCGCAAATTGTTTATTGCTTAACCTTTCCTGGATCTCATCCTAATTTATGTTTCCGTTTAATTAATCAGTTCATGTTTGCATTATGTAATCGTATAATGAATGGGAAACACGTGCTTATCATGATGTTAATCATTAATGTTTCTTTGTTAATCCATTTGGATCTGTTGAATTACTGTTTAAAATATGCTTTGTTGATCCTATTAACAACAATCTTAGAGAGGATATCTGGAACCGAATTTAAAATCATGTCGGAAATAATGTTTAAATCGAGGGTGGATATGACGAGTATGCCTGAGAAATTCGGTGGTCAGATCTTCAAGCATTGGCAACAACGCATAAAGATCTGGTTAACCACCATATGACTAATCTCTATGCTTGAACCCGATTGTCCTACGGTGGAAAAGAAAAATCCCTCACCTGATAGCCAGAAGGCGCAATCTGTGTGGAAGGAACGTGACTGTATATGTCATGATTGCATTCTGTTGTCTTTCTCCAACACGTTTTTTGACGTATATTGTTTGTTCATGCAGACTGCAAAGGGGCTATGAGAAGATTTGGATCGGAAGTATAATACCGAAGACCTCGGTATTGAGAAATACTCCGTGGCCAAGTTCTTAAAGTCTTTCATGGCTGAAGGAAAATCGGTTTCTGAACATGCACACAAGTTTTTACTCCTGCTCCATGGTTCAAACTTCAAGAGAAGTTTCAGGCCATGTGCATGATAGAAAAATTCCTCAAATCTTAGGAAGACTTCGGTATTACCCTGAAATACAGAAAGGGAAATTTTCTATGGATGACTTGATGGTGGCAATTACCATAGAGGAGGAACACAGGAAATAAAAATATGTGGTTACTGTCGATATTCAGGCTAAGGTCAATTTCATGGCCTTGAAGGGCAAGGATAAGAAGGAAAAGGGTAATAACAACAATAAAATGAAACCAAAGAGCAAGATCCAGAAAATGGCAAATAATAGACCTTGCTGGCACTGTAATCAGGTTGGCTATTGGAAGAAGGATTGTCCGTCCTTAAAAGCTCAACCTAAGGCTGCAGATAGGAGTCCATAAGTGAATATGATCACTACGAGACTTGGATCTAGCGAGAGGTATGTCTCTGTAAAATCTGAACTATTCCATATTCATGATCCAAATGAGTGGATCGTGGATACGGGAGTCAATGTAAATATTTGTTCTGACGGAACTTTGTTTTCTTCTTATCAGACCTGTAGTGGTGGGAATGTGAAGATGGGGAACGATTTTGCAGTCAGTGTGCTAGGGTCGGGACAAGTCAACTTGAGGTTCTCCTCTGGACGTGTTTGGACGTTGTATAGGGTGCTGCATATTCCTGACATCAAGAACAATATTTTATCTGGCTCTATCTTAGTTAAAAATGTGTTTGAACTAAACTTTAAATGTAATAAAGTTGTTATTCTGAGACATGGTATTTTTTATGGAAAAGGCTATTTGGCAGATTTTGATTTATTGTTTAGAATTAGATGTGATTCAGTAAACATTGATGGATTGAATGTTTTGAATTATGAATGTTCTAATTCCGTGTCTCATTAATAATCTAGAATCTTGTGATATGTGGCATAGTAGATTGAGACATGTGAACTTAAATTTAATTAAAAGGGTGTTGAAATTAGAAATGATCCCAAAACACGCTGGTGATAAAACTCAAAAATGTGAAATTTGTGTGCAAGCTAAGACACCTAAGACATCTTTTCAGTCTGTCTCTAGAGATAGTGAGATCTTAGATCTTGTGCACACGGATATTTATGAGTTTAATGGTGTGTTGACCCGAGACAATAAGAAAGATTTTATCACCTTTATAGATGATGGGAGTAGAGATTGCTATATGTATCTTATGAAAACCAAGGATGAAGCCTTAGAGAAATTTCTTATATTTAAGAATGAGGCTGAGACACAAACAAGAAAAATGCTTAAACACCTTAGGTCAGATAGAGGAGGTGAATATGCCTCTAACTTGTTTGATGAACAATTTAAGCTGTTTGGCATAATTCATGAGGTTACTGTCTCATATACACCATAATCAAATGAGATAGCAGAACGGAAAAATATAACCTTAACTGACATAATCAATGCTCTCCTACAGAGTTCTGGACTTCCAACCTATATGTGGGGAGAAGCTCTGAATACTGCTTGCCATATTCTGAATAGGGTTCCTCCAAGACATATGGAAAAGTGTCTTTTTGAATTTTGGAGAAATAGGAAACCAAGCTTAAAGTATCTCAAAGTGTGGGGTTGTCTCGCTAAGGTTTTAGTCCCATAACACAAGAGAAAGAAGCTAGGCCCTAAAACTGTCGATGCGGTTTTCTTAGGTTACTTGGAAAATAGCTATGCATATAGGTTTTTGGTAATTCGATCCGAGATACCGGGCATAGATGTCAACACCATTGTTGAACTCCATGATGCTACCTTCTTTGAGGATGTCTTCCCTATGTAGACTGGGATTCCTTGGAATCTGACCATTGAGAGCGCCTCCACATAAGGATCTATTCCAGATCAAGTAGAAAGGATAACGAATGTGGGAGCTGAGAACCTGAACCCAATGACTTTTCAGAAGAGATTGAGCCAAGAAGGAGTAGAAGATCCCGGATAGCCAAGGATCTGGGTAGCGACTTTGGTGTCTACTAGATCGAAGGTGATCCCCCAGGTTCCAAGGAAGCCATGGCTTCATCTGAAGCAAAACAATGGAAGAAAGCCGTCAAATCTGAGATGGACTCCATTATGCTAACGGAACCTGGGAGATGGTTGACTTACCCAAAGATGCTCTACCATTGGATGCAAGTGGGTGTTTAAGAGAAATCTTAAGCCTAACGGATCAATTGAAAAGTATAAAGCCATATTAGTTGCCAAGAACTTTATGCAAAAGGAAGGTATCGATTATTTTGATACCTATTCCCATGTAACTAGGATGACCATAATCCGGATGCTCATAACATTGGCATATGTATATGATCTATCTATCCACCAGATGGATGCGAAGACTGCCTTCTTACATGGCGATCTTGAAGAGGAGATCTATATGGATCAACCTGATGGACTTGTGACTCCTGGGAATGAGAGAAAGGTTTGCATGCTTGTTAAATCCCTATATGGATTGAAACAAGCACCAAAGCAATGGCACGAAAAAATTGACAAAACAATTTTGTTACATGGCTTTAAGATCCATGAATCTGATAAGTGTGTCTATTCCAAAGTAAAAGGGGATGAGTGTATTGTCTTGTGCCTGTATGTTGATGGCATACTTTTGTTTGGATCACATGCAAGGATTATCAATGAGACTAAGGCATTCTTGAGTAGGAAGTTCGAGATGAAGGACATGGGTGCTGTTGATGTGATCTTGAGTCTCAAAATGACAAGATCAGTTGATGGGATCGTAGTTTCTCAATCTCACTATGTTGAGAATGTACTTGAGAAATTTGGATATCAAGACTGCAAAGCTGTAAGCACTCCTTTTGATTCATCCAAAATCCTGTTTAAGAATAAAAGTGGAGTACATGTAACCCAGCTAAGGTATTCAAGTAATAGGAAGCTTAATGTATCTCGCAAACTGCACGAGACCTGATATCCCGTTCTCAGTTGCAAAGCTGAGTAGATACACTAGCTGTCCTGACCGTACTCACTAGGAGTCTCTGGATCGAGCACTAAAGTACTTGAAGGGAACTATTTCCCTTAGTTTCCATTATGATAGACATCCATCTGTACTAGAAAGGTATAGTGATGTAAGTTGGATCGGGAAAATAGAGGAGTCTGGGAGTAATGGTGTTACAGGGTATGTCTTTACCCTTATAGGCAGTGCAGTCTCCTAGAGGTCTGTAAAGCAGACCATTCTAGTTCGATCTACCTTTGAGGCCGAGCTATGTGCTTTGGACACCACTGGAATTGAGGTTGAATGGCTAAAGGAACTTCTTTCAGAGATTCCCACGGTAGTAAGCCAGTTCCTGCGATCTCAGTACATTGTGATAACATGACCACAATTGCTAAGATCAAGAGTTCAAAGTTCAATCAGAAAATAAGGAGACACATACAAATCAGACTTAAGACGTTAAGAATTTTGGTGTCTCGAGGAGTGTTGGCTGTGGATTTTGTTGGATCTAAAGACAACACGGTAGATCCATTGACTAAGGGACTTGATAGATCCTTAGTCCTAAAGTCTAGGCTTGGGATGGGAGTGAGACTCACTGGGAGTTCCTCTACAGTAGCAACCCAACCTATCTGAGTGAAGATCCCACAAAGTAGGTTCAATGTGGTAATAACAAGTTGTTTGTAGAACTGATTGGCACTCTTGGTTTAATTCTTATGTATGAGTGTCTTATCCCTGGAAGCCTGAGTGCCATTTAAGCTGCAAGTTTAGGAAGAGCATAGGCTCTGAATGGGTTCAAGCCTTTGGGCAAGATGTTAGCAGTGCATCATTGGAGAACGACACCTATGTGAGTGTTACTGTGGGTCATAATTAAAGGAAGAGAGTCTTTCCTGAACACACTCATGAAAGAAGATAAGGGTGCATGGCCTTTAAGAGCATCAACCCTGAAGATTGTACCAAGAACAACACTTTATTGTCTCTAATATACTTTAACACCAAGGTCTGAAGTTCAAGACGTAGGTCACTTCGTTCCTGTTAAAGTGAAAGTAGTAAACTCAGATAGAGGTTCAAAGCGGAAGGTACCTTTACTGAAAGCAAAGTGTGGCAGCCGAAAGATATTTTTTAACTCTTTTTGAATCTCTTTTTCAAATTGGTAAATTTGTGAGGATTGTTGTATTTAAAGTATGTAATTAGGCTTTAATTAGAAAGCCTATGCAATTACAATATAGAGTTAATTTAGTCTCAATTGGGAAACCAAATGGATTAGAGGGAAAATTGGGAATTCCCAAATTTGAAATAAGGAGAGTTATGGGTGAAAGTTTAGTACCACATCTAGTGTTTCTAAACTTTTGGTGGACTTATATATGATCTCACACCCCAAGCTCTTGTAGCAATAGTAGAGAGGAAGAATGGAGGGCCACACGTGCACGCGCGCTCCGCTCCGTCTCCGGCACCGGCTCGGGCTCGGGAGAGTCAATTTGAATCTCGGATCTTGATACTTTTATTGCGGGTTTCATTTAACAGGTCGACTAAATTAATCATATGGATTAATTTGAATTCGACTGCATTGGGAATCCAACTCAACCCTAAGGGCTCGCTATAGCCGCAGTTTCGGCCGAAGAGACACGCCCGTTGAGGGGTATTGTTGAAAAATGGAAAAATTGCGTGCTAGGGCACGTAAGTCCCTTTTTATAAGCATTTTACGACGCTGTTTTTCTTCACTCGCAAGAAAAACTCCCACACCGCTGCTTTTGCTCTCTGCTCTCCCAACGCATCTTCGACATGTTCTTCTCGGCTGCAAGTTCTCAGAGGTATTTTTGAGGATGGTCTCGTCAGTGTGCGCGGAGGAAGACCGTGTGTCGTCGTATCCTGGGAGAGGATCGCCAGTGCCCCCACGAACTGGTATTGTGGGGGAGATATCCTCTCTAAGGACAGTCCATTTCATAGACGCTTCGGTGATTTCTAATCTAATCTTTCATTCATTTTGTTTGCCGCAAATTGTTTATTGCTTAACATTTCCTAGATCTCGCCCTAATTTATATTTCTGTTTAATTAATCGGTTCATATTTGCATTATGTAATTGGATAATGAATGGGAAAAACATGATTATCATGATGTTAATCGTTAATCTTTCTTTGTTAGTTCATTTGGATCCATTTAATTATTGTTCAAAAGATGTCTTGCTGATCCTGTTAACAACACATCGAAGGTTAGCTAGATCAGTATGCGTTCAGGGGAAGATGGAGTTCAACCCTATGATCAAACCCTCAGCTATGGATCCCACATAATGTGGAAGGTGCCCAACCTTGCTATGGGGCTAGTTGTTTTGTTGGTTATATGAACCATTAGCCAAATTACTTCACTGATAAAGCTGCAATCCTTTTTTGGTGAGTTTTAGCTCTGGTATAAACCTATAATTTATAACTCAAGGATGGGTGCGCGTGTGGAGGCGTGCATAACTTTGTGGGGGCATGGGTGCGTATGTGGGTGTGTATGTGTGTGTGCGTGCGCATGCATGCAAGCGTGTAAATTTAGATATAGATAACACTAGTCTGACAGTCAGAACCGTAATACCCGACCAGTAACATGGCTCTGTCCACGACCATCTCAAGCTCACACTGTCCTAGCAATTACTCAACAAGTTAGTAACCTAATATTCTTTTCCTTATTTTCAGTGCCTATCCCTTAGGGGAATCGAACATGTGCCTTCGACATGAATAGATGGCGTCCTAACCACTAGACGAAAGGGACAAAATAGGGGGAAGTTCTACTACTCAATAATTTCACATTGCACTTTTCATCTTATCTTTGACTTTCTTTCTTCCTAAACTGGCCTCATCCTAAGTCCAAAAAACAAAAGAGATGAGAAAGTGGAACATAGGAGCAACAAGCAGAGCAAGCAAACAAGCACGTAGTCGTTACATGCCCACTACCCTTTGGCAGCAGTCTTTGGTATGCTATGCGCTCACTCTCCAATTGGAGTTCCAAAGAGACTCACCAACTCTCGTACTATCAGATCACAGAACAAGCAAAGATTTAGATATCGATAATACTACACAGCGTTGGCAATGCATTTTTATAAACCTATCATTAATAACTTAAGCTATCTCGTTCCAACAAGTTAGCACAAAATTTATTTTTATTTATTTTTATAATTGGCTAAATCATAACATCGTAAATAGATATAAAAAACGCACAAAAGATAAAATATAATTTGAAAATTCAAAAGGGAAAAAACTCAACCAAAACATTACAACAATTATATGAAAGAAATAAAAAACTAAAGATAAAGGGGAAAACACACACCATCACACAACACAAGGATTTATGATCGTTCGATAATGTACCTACATGTAGAGCGCACATAAGCTCGTTTCTTTCTTGTTCACAAAATTAATTTTGAAGCACAATGAGAGATTGGCCCCAAAGACAATTTTATACCGCAACCTTGGGGCTAGGATTAAAGACAATTACGTAAAATTACCATTGCATCTCTGGTACATTAAAATTTTAATTCATACATTTACATCACCCATAAGTGTTCACATGAGAAAATTTCACATATCCAACTATATATTACACCTAATGATAACCATAAGGGAAGAAGGCGGTTGTGCCAGCACACCAGGGGAGAGTGGCATAACAATGGGAAGGTGGTTGTCGCTTTCGAGGCGGAATGATTTTGAAGCAAAGAGAGGTTGTAATTAGGATGGCAATCTGGGTGTATCTATGGATACCCGACTCGAACCCACTCCGTTTAGTGACCCAAAATCCGATCCGTTTATTTTTAGACGGGTTTGAGTTTGAAACTTACTACCCATACTTGTTCGGGTTAGGGATTCCCTTATGGGTACCCGAACTCGAATCCAACCCTAATACATTTAAGTACACATATACATGTGCATATACATATAAATGTACATAAATATGTATATCTACTTGTACATGTATATATACATATACGTATACATATACATGTTTGTGTGCGTATGTGCTTCACGCTATTTAAGCTAGTCCAACCTAATCAATATGTAATCATTTTCAATTCATCTATATAAAAGTCCTGCTAAATTCTTCAATTTTTGTGTTATAAAAAAACAAATTGAAGCCAAATACCTAGAAAGCGGCAACTTTGGTTTACTAGAGTTATCAGCATATTGTTTCAGCTCAAGAGAAATCAAATTCTTTTCCTCGG
This sequence comes from Ottelia alismoides, assembly GCA_037367405.1. Lineage (NCBI taxonomy): Eukaryota > Viridiplantae > Streptophyta > Magnoliopsida > Alismatales > Hydrocharitaceae > Ottelia > Ottelia alismoides. The sequence goes on along the minus strand of JAZKJV010007712.1, from coordinate 72,068 downwards.
GATTACAGAAGTAGAAATAGGGAACGAAGCAACTAGAAAGATTTGATTGATATAATCCTCTCCTTCGAGAGATCGTCTAGAAAGCAAATAAGAAAAGCTAACATAGATGCTATGGATCAAATTCTTTTTTTCGATTTTCGATGACTTTCTTTTTTCTATAGCATGACCATTTTCTGCTTTCACTAATTCAGATTCAACCATCTTTTTGTATATGTAATATATACATATTATTAATCCAATATGAACAAACCATTCAATTAATATACATCCATGATATTCTTCACACATGTGTTGCACATATTTAACGTCCTCACACAAACCTTACACATTATGTGTTACCCATGAACTAAATGTGAACATGTTGTGGATCTTCAATATTTTCATTCAATGTGTTCTCAAAAAACTTATGGCTTAAATTGATTTATAATAGAGATTGAACGTGCATGTGAAGATTCTGTATAATTTAATTTCATTATCTTTTTGTAAGAATATATCGTATGAATAGTTGGTTCATGATTTGATTTTATATCGGATGTGTGGATACCGGTTGGGTACATGGATACTTCATCGGTATTTGGGTATCCGTTTAGAACTACCCGTTTAATAAATGGAGGGGTTTGGAGAGTGATTTTATAAATAGATATGAATTTGAGAATACTAAAACCTGCCTCAAACACCAGTTGCTGACATCTCTAGTTGCAAGACATCACCAAGGATCATTATCTGATACTAGTCTTTGATCCACCGAGGTACGCCGTTTTCCTCTCCTTAGGTTGCGAGAGAGAACGAGAAAGATGGAGAGAGGGAAGGAGAGATGAGAGGGGGCTCCCTATGGCGAGGTAGATCTCAGGATGATCTTCCCCTCCTTATGGAGATAGTTATATATAGGGGCGTGAACGTCCCCTCGCCTAGTCCGCCCCCTCCCCCACGCCCGGCGGTTACGGTCCTCCCCAAGACCCGGCCACGCCGCAACTGCCTCCCTCCCCCCGATCAGCCGGATCGGGCGACGACGGTTCTTGACCACTTGGTCAAAAAGGTCGTTCTACACGTTATTGGAGGTAAGAAGGAACATGAATCACCACAAAAAATGGGAACATCAAGCGAAAGGAGGTGTAAGCAATAAGAGGATGATCACTACTTGCTGAGAAAGGAAATACTATTCTCTGTTTGAAAAGAAGGAAGCACACGTTTCAACAAGTACTTGCGCACACATACCCTTCAAATTCGAGTTTATCATCACACAAGTACAATATAATTCTAATTTGATTCGTTAAGACTTCGAATCCACATGTGAAATTCATATTTAATTTACTTTTACTCCAATTAACTTCTTTCATTTTTTTAACTTGATTAGCACCCCCTCTTTCTAGCCAGGAACAGTGGCATAAAGACATACAGGAACGCTTGCCCGAATGCCTGAAAGTCCACTGACAGCTAGATTATGAAGTTGAGACCAAAAATAATCAACGATACCTCTTGTTGATACGTCCAAAAAGCCTATAGAGGAAGGATCATCCCGAAGTCTGATGCAGCCCAAGAAAGTTGATGTAACAAATCAATCTAAAAGCATAATCAGCAAAAGAAACTGACTTTATAAACTTAATCGAATGTTGCCCATTTACAGAAGATTGTGGCATCTGTTTATGCCATCCACCAATAACCTTATTTTTTACATTCATCTGCATACCATTCTATACATGCCTGACTGGCTGTTGCAGGCACCTCAACGTCGAATGAAAAATCACCAAATGCATCATCCAAATAATAGGCCGCAGCATCTTTTCGAGATTCCAACGCGCCCTGAATAAACATGTTCAACTTCAAATTACAGTCATTTTCAACAAAACATAAAGCATGAAGCTGATAAAATCGGCATGCAGTCTTTCTTTTACAAATTGATAGAGACAATAAGAGGCTCACAAGGCGGCCCCAACTTATCCTACTCTCAAGTCAATTCAGAAGTTTGGCTAAAGTCAAACTGACAATGGTGTTTTTTCACCCGTTGATAATGCCAATCCCGTTCCCGTGGCATGTCGTGAATCTATTCACGCATGTCACTAACTACACAATGATGCATTTACACATAACCCTTAGATAAAGTCTCTATTGATTGCCATAATAAATGTGAATAAAAGGGAACATGATTATAGAGAGTAACTTTCTACGATGCCAAATGCAATAAATGGGATGCTGGAATAACATGATTGGAGTCGACTCTGACAAAGGAACCAAAATATTCCAAAAATGAACAAACGAAAGGAATAGTGGCGCCAAACTGTATCTCAAAGCAGGACTTTTATGAATATTCCCTGCTCCTGGATAATACTTGAAACCAGATATTTATTCTAACTCATGAATGTCTAAGATAAGATTTTAGATGATATAATTGGAATTATAAACAACAAAAAGGTCATGAAAAAAATTGGTATGGGTCAGGGGATATCATAAATTACTAAAAGAACAACAGGAAGATCCAACGGCAAGAGAAAATTGTTCAAATGAGAAGGAAAAATGTGATGCTGACTTTTGGCTAAGATATTTGAATTTCAAAAGGGCATCTTAAAGATTTAAGAATGCTTGGTGTAGAGACTTATTTATGTTGCGGTGAACTGTTTTATAATTTCTATTTATATATTGTATGTCACTGTAATTTACCCAAGGGTTTTCTCCCTATATAAGAGACCCGAGGGCTCTATGGAATAACATATCAGAGTATTGTTTACTCTAACATGGTATCAGAGCCCTAACCCTAACCTAGGGTTTTCTCCACCCCCCCCCACCCCGCCGCCGCCGGCCACTCGAAGCCCCTCCCGCCGCCGCCCACAAGCCCTCCGAGGCCTCGCCGCCTCTCCGCCAGGCCCTAAGCCCCTCCGCCGGGCCCCCACCCCCTCCGCCGACCCCCCAGCCCTCTCCGCCAGTCCCAGCCGGCCCCCGCCAGCCCTCCTGCGGGGCTCCTAGCCATCCCGCCGGCTCCCTCTTTCCGCCCCCGGCCTCCAGCCGCCGCCGGGGACCCACCCGCGCCGCCCAGCCCCGCCGCCGGGACCCCCCCAGCCGCCGTCTCTCTTTGGTAGAGGCTTCCACAGCCTCTACTCGCCACCGGTGCGCCTCTTCTTCGGTCGGTCTCGGATAGATGTTGGGTTCAAGTGCATAACGTCTACATATGCACTTGAATCCTAAAAGGTCTTGGTAGACAACATTTTCTTGGTCTGTCACTAGTTGTTCTTCTCCGGCATTATGTCAGAACAAAAGGTCGATATACCCGCCATAGGTGCTTTCAAAGGTTCGGCACCAATCGTCAAAATGGACGGGACAAACTACGAACTGTGGGCTATGCAGTTCTCAGTCTCATGAAGTCGTGTGGTAAGAAGCATATTCTTACCGAGGATGAACCGCCGGAGAAGACAGGAATCTATGCCTCATGGGAGGCTGATGATGCGTATGCCAAGGTGTGGCTCTCAGGAACGCTCACGACGGAGATAGCGAATGATGTCCTTCACCAGCCCACCGCCAAGGCGATGTGGGATATTTTGGCCATGACGTACTCTCAGGTACGCAACGAGACGAAGATGCTCTAGTTGTAGCATGATATCTTTACCACGAAGCAGAATGGGAGGCCTCTTCATTCCTTGTACACGTCGCTTCGTGGAATGTTCGAGAAGCTCTATAGCACTATTCCGCTCACAGCCACGCTGGAACAGCAGAAGACGTTCCGCAACGCCACTATGGTTGGCGTGTTACTCGCTGCCCTTGACCCGGAGTACGAGGCAGCACGCTCTCAGATCCTAGCAGATGCCACCATCCCACCGATGGAAGAAGTATACAGGAGGCTCAGTCGTGTACCTGTTCCATCGAATACAGCGACTGCACCTCCGTCAGCAATGGCAGTTTCCAGGGGACTGGTGGTTCGTCCTTGTTTCGTGGCAGAGGAAGTGGTGGACGTGGCCGCGGAGGTCGCATACGCTCTACGTGCTCATTCTGTCGTCGTACTGGTCATTCAGAGGATACATGCTATTCCAAGCATGGCTTCCCTCCTTCTGCACGTGTCGCTGATCATGTTCAGGGTCCACCAGCATCTACTCCAGATCACAGGTTCGAAGAGCTAGTGGCACGACTTCGTGATATCATGCCACAATCATCGTCAGAGGGTGCTGAAGTTTCTGATGTTGCGGCTTCGGCGTCAGCTAGTACATCTGCTTCAACCAGTGCCTCAGGTAGTCCTTCAGTCTCATTTCATAGTCATGATCTCACAGGATGGATTGTCGACTCTGGAGCTACCCATCATCTATGCCGTGAGAAAGATATTCTGTAGTCCTACAGAGCTGTTCAGCCTGGTCGCTCTGTACTCATTGCTGATGGCACTCATTCCCCTATCATCGGTCAGGGGGAGACGTTTTTGCTACCCTCTATGCACTTACAAAATGTTCTACATGCTCCAAAATTCTCTATGAACCTCTTATCCATTAGTCAGATTACACGTGATTTGCACTGTCGTGCTATTTTTGACCCATCGTCTGTTATTTTTCAGGACATACTAACGGGCAGGGTGATTGGCTGTGGCTCTGAGCACAATGGCCTCTATCGTCTCGTCCGAAACTCTTACGCTGGCGTCTCACTGCATTCCCAGGGCTCCGTATCTCCGTATACCTGGCATCTTCGGTTCGGTCATCTGCCGCTACAGAAAATGCGTCACCTCCTGCCTCAGATCTCTCCGAGTTCTTCTTTTCGTTGTGAAGCATGTCAGTTAGGGAAGCACCATCGGTCTAGCTTCCCCAGTCGTCAGAGTCGGAGCAGTCGCTCCCCATTTGAGTTATTTCACATAGATATTTGGGGTCCAAGTCGTGTGCCAGATCATCAGGGGCACATGTTCTATTTAGTTGTGGTTGATGATTTTTCTAGAGTGTCCTAGACTTTTCTTCTTAAAAATAAATCTGAAGCAGGAAGTGTTATTCAAAATCTTATCAATGAAGTCCAGAATGTTTTTTTCGTCTAATGTTAAGTATGTGCATACTGACAATGCATTGGAGTTCTGCACTCGCTCACTTGCTCGCTTTCTTTCTTCTAAAGGCATTGTCCACCAAACCACATGTGCTTACACGTCTCAACAAAACGGGTTTGCAGAACGAAAGCATCGACATTTTCTTGATATTGCTCGCACATTACTTATTCAAAGTTGTGCTCCATTATCCTTTTGGGGGGATGCTATACTTACAGCATGCTATCTAGTCAACCGAATGCCTACAACTGTTCTTGGGGAAAAGTCTCCAATCTCTGTTCTTTTTCCCGACAGAGATTTGTTTACACTTACACCTCGGGTCTTTGGCACTGTTGCGTTTGTCCACCGCTTATCTCCAGGACTTGATAAGCTATCTCCTAGGGCTATCAAGTGTGTTTTTGTGGGTTACTCCAGGACATAGAAAGGATACCGTTGCTATGACCCTGTTCATGACAAGTACTATGTGAGTGCAGATGTTACATTTTTCGAACCTGTCATATACTTCTCCCCTGCAGGTGACAGATTGGTCTCCTCCACATCAACAGATTCCAACGTCTATGTACCTCCACCTCCAAGCCTGGGTCAATCCTCTACTCCACCAACAAATCCATCACCACTACCACCACCACCACCCCCGCCACCACCTCCAGTTGTACCTTTTACTAAGTTCTATACAAGGCGACCAGGCCCTTCTCAAGCTACATGTCAGCCATCCAACACGCCTGAGGTATGTTCTGATGTTAACACTAATGATGGGTTAGATAATGCACCTGTGCAGGAGCCTTTACTACAGGAGGAGGATCAACCGGTCAGCACAGTCATGGATGATTTGGACCGGCCCATTGCTCACAGGAAGCAGCGAAGACAGTGTGCTTCATATCCTCTTGCCTCTCAAGTCTCATTTCATCGTCTCACTGGGGATTTCCAGAAGTTTGCAGCTGCAGCTGTTGTATCGTCAGTAGAGATTCCACGGACATATCAGGATGCCATGAAGATTGACTGCTGGCGTCTAGCCATGGAAGAGGAGATGCGTGCCTTGCAATCTAGAGGGACTTGGTCTCTTGTCCCCATTCCACCAGGTGCCTCCGTGGTGAGTTGCAAGTGGGTATTTACGGTGAAATATCATGCGGATGGACGTCTAGACAGATACAAGGCCAGACTCGTAGCACGGGGATTTACCCAGACATATGGGGTAGATTATTTGGATACTTTTTCACCAGTGGCGAGACACTCCACTCTTCGCATTCTCCTATCTGTTGCTGTGGTACGTAACTGGACCATTTTTCAGCTTGATGTCAAGAATGCTTTCTTGTATGGTGAGCTACAGGAGGAAGTCTACATGCAGCAGCCATCAGGGTTTGCTGCTGAGGGGGAGACTCAGATGGTGTGCAGACTTCATAAGGCTATCTATGGCCTTAAACAGAGTCCCCGAGCATGGTTCCAGAAGCTTTCCCAGCTAATTGAACGACAGGGGTTCAGGAGATCAAATGCGGACCACTCACTGTTCGTCCAGAAGACCCCTAGAGGTACAGTTGTTGTTATGATATATGTTGATGACATCTTGGTTACAGGAGATGATGCTCAGGGGATTGAGATAACCAAGTCCCTGTTGGGAAGCCAGTTCATTACGAAGGATCTGGGCACAATACGATATTTTCTGGGGATAGAGTTTGCAAGAAATGCACAAGGAATGGTGATGACTCAAAGAAAATACGTCACAGACTTGCTAGTTGAAACAGGAATGACTAGATGCAGACCTTCAAGTACACCTATGGACCCGAGCATGAAGTTGTACGATGATGATACCGAGGAGGTGGACAAGAGAAGGTACAAAAAGATGGTGGGTAAGCTCTTATACATTACTATAACTCGACCGGATATTGCCTTTGCAGTAAACCGGGTGAGTCAATTTATGGAGCAACCGAGGCAAGTTCATATGGATGCCTTGTATATGATATTGAGATATCTGAAGTCTTCCCCAGGCACAGGGTTGTTATTCAAGAAAGATACAGATCTGTCTATTTCAGCTTGTGCAGATGCAGATTATGCAGGATGTCCAAGGGATCGTAAGTCTACTTCTGGATTTGCTATCTTCATAAGAAGCTCTTTAGTCTCTTGGAAAAGCAAGAAGCAGACTGTTGTGGCGAGATCCAGTGCAGAATCCGAGTACAGAGCCATGGCACAAGCAAGCACAGAAATGATGTGGGTTAAAGCAGTCTTAGAAGATCTGAATGTAGATGTCCCCTTGCCTATGAACCTTCAATGTGATAATCAGGCAGCATTGTTTATTGCCAACAATCCAGCCTTTCATGAGAGAACAAAGCACATCGAGGTGGATTGCCATTATACTGGGGACATGATTCAGAAGGGCTTCATTTCCACTTCTCATGTCAGTTCAGAGGACCAGACTGCTGACATATTCACCAAGCCATTGCTCAAAGGACCTTTCCAGAGATGTTCTTCCAAGCTGAGCATGATAGATATCTATGCTCCATCTTGAGGGGGAGTGTAGAGACTTATTTATGTTGCGGTGAACTGTTTTATAATTTCTATTTATATATTGTATGTCACTGTAATTTACCCAAGGGTTTTCTCCCTATATAAGAAACCCGAGGGCTCTATGGAATAACATATCAGAGTATTGTTTACTCTAACACTTGGCAACAAGATACTACCAAAAATGAAGGTCATGGTAAGATATGATACTGAGGTATAAAGGATATTTTGGATCATCCCAACTGACACCGTCATCGGAAGGATCTGTTTCAGTCTTTCAAATATATCAAACTGAGATAGAAGTATACCAAGTACGCCATTATCATATGGATGGAAGAATGACAATGTACTAACTGTCCAATATACGTGTAGAACACAAGTATAAAAAATGTAAGAGGGCAAGGCAAGTGTTTGAAAGACTAGAAAACCGATCATTAGTAGAATTTATATCCTGAGAGATGATAACAAAAAAATACCAAGGACCAGAATCATAACAAGAACCCAATCATGTAAGGAACTAAATTCATACCTTGGTTTAATCCCCGTAATATTGTTATTCTCTAAATAATAGGTCCAATCTCTTTAAGATTGTTCTCTACCTAACTACTTCCTTAAAATTCAAGGACAAACTTCCTTTAACTGTTATATCGTAACATCCCAGATCAGATCCAAATACTTAATCAAATCAACCAAGATCCGACTCAATTGACATGAATAGACACAACTCAAAGCCCAATCAAAATATTAGTATATCGATCAGATTAAATTAAGAAGAGAATGTGAACAAGCCAAGGAAAGAATATGAACAAGCCATGCAAAATTAAGAATTTACAACGGAATAAACAATCCAGTTATATTTTGAGGTCAATTTAAGGACTTACATAACAAAAGTAGTCAAATAGATTCAAATGAACCAAATAGACTTGGTTAGATTCATCAAGTACATTTGTGTTGGATCTACGAAGATTCTAATTCAGATTACAAAGAAGAAACTGTTGTGGCATGATGTAAATGGCCATGTTTTGTAACAACTTGGAGAGACAATAACCACCCACAAGAGCTCATAAACAGACCCTTAAAGTGGCATGATGTTATCCTTCAAACTCTCTCCCAAATCCCGTAAGAAACCACTCCAGTCTGCCCTCTCCAATCTTAACTCGCAAGTGCACATCTGTTCAAGCAGATATAGTACCTCTACAAATAAACCTCTACCAGTGCCAAGGTTCGCGAATGAGGTATGTGTATGCATTCAGATATGCCACCGCATAGTGAATAAGTGCAATGCGGCAACATATGCAGCATATATGCGATTGTATGTTAATTTCTGATTTGTGAATTATAAATAAACAAACAGCTATAAATATTTACGATTTGTGAATTTATGTATTAAAAGCTGTTAGAAAATGTTAGAAAATACGAATGTGGAATGATAAATAGAGCATAAGAACAGAAATATAAACATGGAAGAACAATATTTTACGTGGAACCCTACTCCCTAAGGAGCAGGATGAAACCATGGGAGAAGCCCACAAAGGGGCGGATATTGCATTCCTCTTTCTCATCTGACTACAGGGGTGTGGGGCTCTATATATAGCACCCACGGAGTCTCCACATCTCCAAACTGGCAGATATGGGACTAAAGACTGGATGTGGTAAATGGATCCTGGAGGTATCCATTTACCAGTCTACAAGAGGCACACAACCAAATACTCCACTCTCCCTCAAGCTGGATCATGCAATGCTCAGCTTGGACAAACAGAAGGAAACTCAACTCACGCTACAAGACACTACAGACAATATCAACTCAACGCACACAACTGCCGGTTGTTGTCGAGGACGTTGCTTCTCATGCTGTGCAAGTGAGGAGAACGAATGGCCGGAGTGTAAGTCAAATGAGGACTCGGAATCTGACCATCGAGTCTAAAACTGCGCCTGGAGTCTCCTCGTCGAAGAACTGGGTCTCTCCCATATGGCTCAAAGAATGGTACTCTACTCTGGAGTCCCTATGATACTACATGAAAACCCTTGCCTACATGGCATAGGGAATGGTCCTCTACTCTGGAGTCCCTATGGCTCACATGAAAACTCTGGTCGAAACAACAAGAATGATGGGGACCATGAAACTGAAGATCGCACACTCGTGCGTCTTGAACTGAAGACTCGAAAATATCTGACGTCGAGTCTGAACATCTGAGAAACTGTAGAGTCTGAGAATTCTGGCCAGCCTGGAATCTGGAATCTGGAGTTGACAATGAGGCATGTGACTCTAGACATACTCCCCCTTTCTCCCATACTGGTCGGAATGACAAACATCGACCAAGCTGGGAGAAGGCAAGATAATGGGGAAATCATAAATCATGCATTTTTGTTACGCATTTTTTAAGTCGTTTCAACAAAAAATCGGCTTTTGAAAAAATGTCAAATCATTTTTTTACGGCGCAACACATTTTTTTGGGGATTTGCGTATGGTTTTTTTATTTTGTACGCATCTTTTCTCTATTTTTTTTGAACAAACACCTTCTCTTCTTCTTCTTCTTCTTATTTTTTAAATCTGCAACTCCTTTTTATATTTGGGCTCAAATAGCCCTCCAAAAGAAACCTCTCTTTTTTTAGAAGGGGCTCGCTACCCTTACTTAGGGTTCCCAACACGGGAACCCTCCCCCCTTTTTTTATATCGCTCGCCGCCCTCTGGAGAAGGAGGCAGGGGCGCTTCTTTACCGCGCCTGGATTGCTGGAGAGGAGGTTGTAGTGTGGAAGAGGTGCGTCGTGCAGGACCTGTCGGCTTTAGTTGGAGGGAAGGAGCGCCGCCTGCGTGTTGTGTGCATCCTGTGCGTCTGAAGGAGAGGTGGGCTTGGAGGACAGGAGGGTTGCGCCGACTGTTGCAGTAGGTGCGGCTGGCCATGAAGAACTGCAGGTGGCCTGGGGATGATCGGCGGAGGGCTCCGCCTGGAGTTAGGTGTGACCTCTGCTCGTCAGAGGAAGAGGGCCCACCGCCTATGGGTTTGCCGCTTGTAACACGTTCTTGCACCGCTTGCGCGAGATTCGATGAATCTGAATATCTGAGGATGCTTGCCCTGTGATGGAGGAGGTCGCCTCCGGGGGTGGTGGTGGATGAGCTCCACCACTGGGACTAAGGGGGCCGCCGCCTTGCTCACGCACGCTGCCTCGAATGAGGTCGCACTTTGTATGGATTTTAGGGTTTCATCGTAGAAACCCTAACTGCAACCTGCCCTGGACTTGTTGCAATGATCATGGATTGCACCCTAGAACAGAAAATCAAATCTGGAATATCGATGATTTGTTTGGTAGGCAAACAGTCTGTTGTTTAGTAGCTATACATGGTTCCAGAAGACAAGGTCTATACCAGACGGTATGTGGTTTTTGTTACAGTTTTTAGTTCAATTGATATTGTAAATGCTTCTTCTCTTCAGTCAAATTTTTGGGATGTTGTATGTACAGACAGACATTGTACATGTTGTAAAATCATATGGAAATTAATGAAATAAGATTTTGGTGCCAGTTGTCTCTATTAACTTGTGGTTATGAATATAAATGTGAATGTCAGATGCCAATGATTGCAACGAAAAAAATTTTTTCCCTGTTTTTCTATAAATTATGCGATCTCTAGTGAATGGAAAGCTGCGAAGGTAGCGTAAACAGGTACCCAGATCCTAAGGGGTTCACAACCATGATGTCAGTTCATGTGGAACCTTCAAAATTATTAGAAAATCAATTAATGCGAAGTTAAACAGTGATCTAAGTTGTAGATTTGAATCATCATCAATTAACCAGCGGTCTTAGTTAGCAATATTGTTCATCATTTGAGAAAATTTTCTAGCCAGTTGTGTGCCTCGAGATACATGTGTGATAGCATTTCCGTCGTCGGTTTTGGCTAGGGGCCACAATAATTTTGGCAAGATAACGCATTTGACTGAATAAAATTATTTCAGAAGTCGAAGCTACATACGCCGGTTGGATTATTACATCGGATATCATCAATAACTAATAATGTGGGTTTGGATTTGATAGATACTACCTTCCTTCTAGAAGGAGATGTGACTATGAATGGATGGGGAGGTTAGGGGTTGGCAGTTGAAAATAGACCGGGGGTCCGTTTGGTTACCGAATTACCCTGGGTAACCCGGTTTACCTCCCTGCATTCCTGAGTTGGAATTCCATCACAAACCAATGTAACATCATATCACATTCCTTATTCCAACCCTCTTCAGCTCTTCCAACCATCCAAACAACTACTATTTAGGTTACACAAACCCATCCCATCCTAGTAACCAAACAGACCCTACAAGATGGGTATGTCTCCGTTATAATAAATCATTACTCTCTCTTGGGATGTACACATCATAATAAATTACTATAAATCACTACTCTCCCTTGGGACTCAAATTTGGATATTCCAATCAAGTGCCACACATCTCGCCTACCATCACAACCATTTCTGATAGTTGTTGTACTAACACAGGGTTAGTTTCGCCACTACTGCAAGTGTACATATCCAAAATTCATGCCAATCAGATGTTTATGATTTTTTTTCTTTATTGATATTCAGATAAAAATAATTATTGAGATACGTTTTCTCCCATTGTCCTACAACTACAAGGCATAAATGTTGCGATATAACAAAAAATGCTACTGAATGTGGTGTTGAAATTATTTATTATTTTGTTTGTCTATTTTTTAATATTCTTCATTTGTGCATTTTTTGTTTTCTAATGCTTTACTTTACACTATGACATTAAATGATATGCTGCAATATAAGACTTCAGAAGAATTGTGTATTTAATATCGGTGTTTATTTTTGTACATACATAAAATGCTTATTTCTTGAATTTCTTTCGAAATAATTTTGTAAGATATAAGAGGAAACGTCAAGTTGCCGCCACCTGAGAAGCGCAGGTATGAACAGTAGTAAAAGTATATCAGAAGATATGGGGAATGCCCCCTTAAAATCACTAATTTCAAGGCATTAAAATTTAAGTCGTGCTACTCTAAGAATACAGAGTTTGCACATTCTCTTTTGAATGAATTAAATTAGTAGTATTAAAAAAATAGTATAAGGGAGGGATGATAGCTCAAGCTGAGGACAAGAACTGAACCTCAGCTGCATGCTTCAAATGCTGAGTCTCCATGTCTCTGGATCTCAACAGCTCACGAGATTTAAGGAATTGCCGAATGGCATTTGAAGACTTCAGCTTTTCCTTCTGCACCTGGAGAATTCAAAGCTGATTAATATTATACTGCATGACTACAAATTTTCACAATCCTATCTTTTCATAGCTGTGTGAAGAAAACTACAGCCACCTTATTGGAAAGATTAGTACTAAAGCCATAGAAATAGAAACCTAACCCATATACCTCAGCCTCAAGTTCTTGTATTCTCTGAAGTGATGCCTGCTCAATTATAGCGCGACGCTTGCTCTCTTCTTCAAGCATGCCTGTAATTTGATACCTTAATTCTGCCATTGCTTGTGTGAGATCCTCAGCTTCTTCCTTGGACCTCAGTTTTTCATTCCGTAGTTCCTCCTGGGATAGAAAAGGATATACAGCATGAACATACAGAATACCGTATAAAAACTCCTTTAAAAAAACTACCATCTAAAAACCAAAAACCAATTACAGGTGAGGTTAGGAAAATGACCTTCAGCTGAGTAATCAGCCGTTCCGATTCCCTAAATTGATTTGGCATCTTCTGTATATCATATTTTGCATTTTCATTTGAAGATGCCAATAAAGCAAGTTTTGTGAGGAAAAGACGCAAAATGTCTTCATTGCTGCATTGGAAATAGGATGAGCTACTGTTATGGAGATGGGCTGACAAAATAATTGTTTTTATTATCAATAAATGTAAATATAATAAACACATACAGAGCGAGCTATATATAACAAGCAAGTCTGCCTTTACTTTCACTTAGATGTAAATTCCACAAGATGTCAGAATAATCACGAAAAGCATGAATAAAACTAATTTTCCACATAACTTAACATAAAGGATCCAATTTTTTGGAATAACAATCACCAATGAAATCTGAGATGTAAATATTTTCAATATCTGGGGGTAAACCATAAGCAATATGCAGATGAATAACAATCAAACCAATTTTAATGTTTATATATGGATAGATAGGCACATCAAGCTATATCTCCTGTAGCATAATATCTCATAATGTAAACATGATCTGCATCTAGTGATCTTGGTTGAACCCACTTGAATTGACTGATGATTTAGCAGTGTGTCTACCATCCAAAGAATCAGTATTCAAACCTACAATTGCTATTTTCCTCAAAAAATAAAAACCAAGTACATGAAAACAATATCTTACCTCCTTCCCCTCCAGAGAGCTAGCTCGTTCTCTAGCCTTGTTGGCAAGACATTATTCAGCTGTGATTGACATGAAACAATGGAGTTTCTCTTCAACCAAACATCCAGATGGTCATCTAGTTTAGAAAATAGCATCTTGATGTCACATTCAGATAATACCATCTTTTCATGCAATTCTTTATTTATTCCCTCCAGACAAACTATTCTCTCTTGTGCCTCTTTAAGTTGATGGCTACATTTTTTATATAAAACATCAATCTGGGCCTTCTCCTTGGCAACTTGCTCAGAAAACCTTTCCGCTTCAAAGCATCTCTGTTCAAGGGCCATCATGTCAAGCTTCACACTTTCTATTTCACATTGGGATTCAAGTTGAGTGGATGAAACTGCAGCCTCCAGCTTTTCTATTTGTGCCACCAAATTTTGCAATTTGCTATCATTTTGATGTTCCTTATTCATTAACAATCTTCGCGCGGACTCAGATTGAACTAATTCATCTTCCAACAATTTTATTTTTTTAAGTAACTTCTCAGTAGTGTTGTGGTTCTTTCCATGTTCTTGCTTATGCTCATCCGCAAAATGGTTTTCCGCATTTCTTCTATGCAACTGATCCTGCAAAAATGCTACATAACAGTAGCTCAATATGGATAGCAGAGTAGATATTATGTGTGCATGTAAAAAACTGACCCAGATTTTGTTCTTCGCAATAATAGAGGCCACATGACAATAGAGATTCTAACCAATATCATACCGATTCATATTAAAAGTAAAAACTTCTTACAGCATTATCATATGCAACATACAGGAATTTAAATTAGGTTTAACAAGAGAATCATTTGAATTGGAGAAGCACATCCAAGACGAGGTGCTCCAAGGCATTAGCATTGTGAATGACATCGTCTTTGTGGATGAATAAGGATAAGGTCAAAGGAAATTTAGCACTGTAGAGGACTTGGACTATAAATGCTTTCGACGTAATAGATTGAATAAATATAAACTAAAATATAAACTAATGAAAGATTATATAGAGACTGTTAGAAAATAAAAGTGTGGAAGCGTATCAGAATAAAATATTAAGAACTTGGAAGAACACGAGATTTAACGTGGAACCCTATTTCCTAAGAAGCGGGATGAAACTATGTGAGAACGTATCAAAGGGCTGATTTGTCCAAGGTTCAGAAAGTCGGTATGCGGTATTTGTTCGGTCAGGCGGTCTGAAGCGAGTAAGCGGGCAGGCAGAAGTATATGCAGAAGTATATGTGGATTATGCGATTTCTATTATTTTAATTATAAAATGATTAAAATATATTCATAAATGTTGGAGTCATGCTGCACGTCCATTTACCCATCTACAACACAACAGGCACACAACCAAATACTCCAACAATAAATTCAAACATTAGATATTTATGTTTCGAAAAAATATAACATGGAAGATAAGTTCAACTTGTATGTAGTTCTTAACTAGTACATTACAAGAGATCGTAGATCAATTTTTAATATGGATAAATAAAAATTTTGTGCAGATATTAACTTATTGATTGAAATTTTACATAAAAATAACTTAGTGCCATTAGCAACTGTTCCTTTGAAAAGTAGGAATTTGTACTTTGTATGGATGCCTTTCACAAAAGATGTTTAATGGGAAATATATGTAACAACACTAAATTATCTGGCGATACGAATACAATAGTACAAAGCTTGAACTTCTTGGGAAATAGACGATAAGTGGTTGTCAAAAAAGAATCAATTAACAGTACAGCATACTCGAATGTGATATAAGATAACAGATTTTGTAGATAGATGTGTATCACTGGAAACACGATTTTTTTAACAAATATATATTGGTAGACCTTGGCGGAGGAGCAGACCTGGCGGAGGAGCAGACCTCGATGGAGGAGCAGCATCAAGTTGGAAGACATCCGCGCGGAGATCTGCTGGAGGGGCAACAACTTCTCGAAGGCTTGGAGACATGGAACCTAGGGCTAGGGCTTGGTAATAGAGAAAGCTTGAGAGGCGATGGAGTGGAGTAGAGGAGTCGCACAGTATTACTGTGTATCAGGCTATCGAGTATTTGAAGAAAAAATTAGCACAGTTGCAGTGGGGGGAAATAATACTCTAATACATATACGGTCTCATATGCGGATTACTCATACCGAATATACTCTTTTAGCACATATATAGCGCATATTGTATATGTGGTGCACTAGGGGGTCCGACTCCGCATATGTGGCTGCATATGCGGCCGCCTGGACTGACTTTCTGAACCTTGGATTTGTCTATTGACTTTCTCATCCGATACAGGAGATATGAGGCTTCTTATATAGCCTCTACAGAGCCTTCAAGTCCCACCACTGATAGATGTGGGACTAAACTCAGGATAAAGTAAATGAACCCTGGAGTGATCCATTTACCCATCTACAACATAGGTGACGCATAACACATATACTCCACTCCCCCTCAAGCTGAAGCATGCAATGCTCAACTTGGACAAACAGAAAGAAATCCCAAACCCACGCTACAGGACACTACGGACAATATCAACTCAACGTGCACAGCTTTCGGTTGTTGTCGAGGGCGTTGCTTCTCATGCTGTGCATGTGAGGAGGACCAAACAGGCAGGCTGGACTGTGAGTCAAACTGGGTGCGCTCTGAATTGCGCCTGTAAGAGCCACGGAAACTAAATGAGTCTCCACCTGGAGAACTCTGGCCCGCCACATGTAGAAGACTGGATCATGTGGACAACTGCTCCATCTCTAGACGGCCGGACTGGAAGAGCCGTGGAAACATCCTTATCGGAGTCCACGGTCGTTGGAGAATGGAGTTTGAAAAATGTCTCCTCGTCGGAGAACTGGGTCCCTTCCATATTGGCTCAGAGTATGGGATCTCTACTCTGGAGTCTCTATGAAACCACATGAAAACCTAAACCCACATGGCATAGGGAATGGGATCTCTACTCTGGAGTCCCTATGGAACACATGAAAACTCTGAGCCGACAAAACTAGAATGATGGGGACCATGACAAAAGATGGCAAACATGTGCACATCAAACTGAAGACTGCATATTGTGCGTGTCTGAAACTGAAGACTCGGAACCAATCTGACATCGAATCTGAATATCTGAACATCTGTAAAGTCTGGAAAATCTGATCTGGCATCTTGATAGAAAATCTGAATCTGAACTGGAATCATCATGGCCGTAGAACTCTACACAATACTCCCCCTTTCTCTCATACTTGTCGGAAAACAATGACGTCAACCAAGATGGGAGAAGACCTGAAGATGGGGAAAAACAATTCTCAAATGACTTCTTAAAAAAATCTTGGCGTGTCTTCTCTCTTTTTTAAAATAGCCATCTGCATTTTTTTAGTCATTTTCATCTCTCTTTTTACGGCTTTCCATGTACGGCTTTTCTTTTATGCGCGCCTCTTTTTTTATGCATCATTTTTTAAAACAAATTCACTCGATCCAAAGTGGGCCCAAAATAACTCAGCCCAATTGGGCTTGATTTTTTTTAGCCTAACTTGGGCTCAAAGAAAGCAGCTTTCTTTGTTTTTAAGCTGGAGCAGCCCAAAAGGGGCTATTTTTTTTAAACGTCGCAAGTCGGCCCACTTTGGGCCTCCTTTTTTTTCAAATAGAGCCCACATGAAATGATAGGGTTCCGCATCGGGAACCCTTCTCAATACCGCCACCCTGATGGGGCTTCTTCGCCAGAGCTGCAGCCCACAGGTGGGAGAACCCATCGCCCAATGGGGGGATGGATGTCGCATGCGCGAACCATGGGGGTTGGGCTGTCGAGAAGGAGGAGGCATCGCCGCCTCCTCATGGGGCGTCGCCAACTCCTGATGTGCTTGCGTCGATGGCGAGTGTCGCATCTTGTTGGAAGACATCGCCAACCAGTATGGAAAGGGGGAGTCGAATGCAGGAGCTTAAGCTTCGCCTGGTGGTTGCACGCAGGATCGCCCCCCCTACGGCCATCATCGTCGCTTGCTGTTTGTTGGGAGGTCATGTGATCTCCGCCATGGAGGAGATGCACTGCTTTTGGAGAAATCGCAGGGGAGGTGTGAGGGATCTATGGTGCCGCCTCCACCTTTGGGAGATGCTCCGTCTGGAGACTCTGGATTTGGATTCGCCGTCGAGAAAAGAGCGTCGCCTAGGCACGATGGAGGCTTCTGTGATGCATCTACGCTGTCGGGGAGGACCGTCGAGGGTCTGATGAAACGTTGCTGGAGCACCTTGCGATCTGGAAGGGTTTGAGGAGGCGACCTCGCGCCTTTTTGTCTTCTTCGGAGGGTGGCTGGGATGGGAGATGTGGCTGGAGATGCCGCTTGGACTTGGAGATATGTGGCATTGTAGTTGCCTGGAAGTCGTGATCCATGTCTTGTGGGGCCAGGAGGATTAGGGTTCCATCAGAAACCCTAAAAATATTGTGGATCGGACATTGCACATAAGCGTAGAACCATCTTCAAGATCTCTAGAACTTGAAGGGATCAATTGTTTCGTATTAGGGTTTCATAAGAAAACCCTAGAATTGAATTGAACTTGATCACGAACATAAATAATCTTCAATGAATAAAACTCCAAGAACATAGAACCAAAAATCGAATCTTGAACAAAAATATAAAATACACATCGAGAATCGAACCCGCTCTGATACCATGTTAGAAAATAAAAATGCGAAAGCATATCAGAATAAAATAATAAGAACTTGAAAGAACATGGTATTTAACATGAAACCCTACTCTCCAAGGAGCGGGATGAAACTATGGGAGAATGCCTCAAAATGTAATATCCAACTTAAAGAACATGGTATTTGTCTATTGACTTTCTCATCTGATACAGGAGGTCTGGGGCTTCTTATATAGCCTCCACAGAGCCTCCAAGTCCCACCACTAGTAGATGTGGGACTAAACTATGGATGAGGTAAACGGATCCTGGAGTGATCCATTTACCCATCTACAAGTGATGCATAACACATACTCCAACAGAGACATCATATAGGTGGATATTACATTGCATTCCAAACAAAAACTTTAAGTGCCAAAGACCAAAATCAAGATTGTTCCCATGATACCAGGGTTCAACAACATGGACGATTGATCTTCAAAATAAAATCAAGTCTTTTTCCTTCTGATTCTAAATACTTTGGATCAGTCTTCCAACTTGAAGAATCTAGTGACCTTGTCACACAAGTTTCTATACTGCATAGCGAATAAGTGGTAAATAAGTGGTATGCAGGGCAAATGCAGGTTATATGTGGCTCTATATGGTTTCATAAATTTAAATTTTCAAAAATCGAAATAATGTTAACGCCTCACTATGAGGGGCTCCAGTAGCAGAGCAGCCACTATCTGTAGTATAATCTAAAACCTAAAGGCTAAAACAAGATTTAAAACATGATTAATCTAGATAACCTAAAACTATATAATAGTATAGCAATAATGAGCGGCATTTACATGGAATTCAACCGTTGCCATTTTCTCAAGTGCCCAACTAATATCAACTCTCAGAACTTTCTTACTTCGAAGTTTTTGAGCAAGTACAAGACCCTAAACTAGTTGTTTAAAACATAACCCTAAACCAATTGTTATGTACCAACTTCACAATCTTGCATCCGATCCAACCAACACAACTTTTTTAATATAACTAAACCTAAAATTAATCTTATGAATGATAACTCCGGATTTATATATCCAGCAGTGGTAACAATCAAAATAGCAACATATATCCGATAGAATGTAAAAATAGCTGGTATATCATATATAATGTAGAACTAGCAGTAATGTTCAGCAATAATATATTGCAATAGTACATATAGATATAGCATATAATAATAATATATAGCAATAACATATATAGAAATAGCTTATAGCAGTAAATATTTGATACGTGTTACATATTGAGATATTAGTATTGGAAAATGCACATGCATGCATATTTTAATGATGACAGAGTGTTAGGTTCGTAATAGCTTGAGTTTGGGTTTGCAATATTTAAAAAAGTTAAGTGCATGTTTGCACGCTAATGATGATGAATCAACCATGATAAAGATAAAGGAGATCACACAAGATAGCTACGGAGATCAAGCTTCAAATGAAGGATCAAGTCATTAAGCCCAAGCTAAACAAGATGGAGAACTAATAATAAAGTCAAAGCTCAAGAGAATCAACAACAACAAAGCTTTCTCCCACATTAAGTAGGGCCGGCTACACGGAGGCAAAGAAAGTAGAAGCTCCTCTCTACTTTTAGCAACCTGCATTTATTTTATGAGTAACATCAACGATTTCCCTATCATGTTGCAGTCTTGCATAATAGATCACATGTATCTTAAAGAATTCATTCCTCTGATTATTATCATCTCCAATTTTCACCTCGATTTCTTCATCACAGCTTCCATCAAATGTCCACTCCATATATTCAGTCTTAGCCCTACTTATACGAAATATGTTAGTCTCTAAGGCATGCCTCCAAACATCAAGCTTCTCATTTACTCCATCTCAAGAGAATATACGAAAAAATGAAGATCGGGAGTTTTTGGTAATTGTAATATTATTTCATAGATGATGTATTGTAACCTCATGCATATGTAGTGCATCAACCATTTGATCTCTACGTTTCTTGCCCATACTCAAAGTCGAAACCGACATGTTATTTCCACTTTCAGCGTCGTTCATGTGAAGGGAATTTGTATCGTAGATTCTCAAATAATACATTTATTCAAATCTAATTATTTAATTTACACAAATAATATTAATTAAATTAAATCCTAACTTGGAGAGTTTCGTCATTGAACCATCTAAAAAAATTATTATTTAAGGTTTAGCATTATATAAGCATACCACAAACCTAACAAAATGGTAAAGCCTTCTCTCACTTTAAGTAGGGTCGGCTACATTGATTTTTTTTTTTGAAATCCATAAGCAAAGGGGAGACGCTCGAAGGTGCACGCCCCAAAAGTTTTATTCAAAAGAGAAAGAAAAAAAGAGAGTGGAAAAAACAACCACACGCCGACACTACATAGCCATTACAACGCCCAATCCTCCACCAGGTGCTTTGCAAAAATCCCCACGTTCTCCTTATAGAATCTTTTGACCTGCCAAATTGCCCACAGTATGGCCACAGGATAAAACACTTCCTTCTCCGGCCTATCCTTATTTGCATGTAGCGCATTGAATGGCCTCAAATTTCAGCGAAATTCGGTCGAATTTCTGTCGAATATCGATATCCGGTCGAAATCAAAATTCGACCGAAATGACCGAAATATGGGGGGTCCTAGTACAAAAAATGACCGAAATTTCGATCGAAATTCCACTGGAAATTCCATCGAAATTATGTTTTGGTCCGGTACCGAAATGGTGACCGAAATCGACATTTAAGGCCTTCAGAAAGTCTGGAGGTCGTTCGAGCAGCACCAGTCCAACCCAGCCCCCTGCCAAACCTGAATCACCCTGGGCACAAGATGAAGAGGTGCTCCACGGATTCAATCGCCTCATTGCATAACAGGCACCTGTTAGAAATGGTACCTAAAAGCCTTGCACATCAGTCCCTCGTCATCAGCCCTCTGCCTCTTGAGCAACCAAAGGAAGAAACCAATTCTCTCAGGAAGCTTGAAAGCCCACAGAAAGGCACAATCCCGGATAAGAATCTCCGACTGCGACGGCGACGGCCGAGAGATAGCCTCAAAGGCCTTCCTGGCCGTGAACGGAGCCTCCCGCCATCACCAGTGGTCCCCCCCCCCCCCCCCCCGTAGGACGCCCCACCTCCCTCACAGCATCGAGCAAGGCCAAGAAGTCATCCAACCTCTGGTCGGAGAAGTTCACGGAGAAGGTGGGGCACCAATTCCCATCAATCCAGCAGGTCGCAACCGAGCACGACTTATCCTCATCCAGAGCATATAACCGACGGAAACAGAGAGCAAAGGGCCCCCGCCCAATCATCCATCGAAAAGGAGAAGGACTCCCCCCAACCAAGGACCGGCCTAAAAAGCGCAATATTCCTCAAGAACACCTCCACGACCCCCTCCAAAAAGGGGTGGGGGAGTCTAAACGGGTGATCTGCGAAGGCAACGTCCCCCCCCCCCCCCCCCCCCACGTCATAGATCCTCCGCACCACATTACAGCACAGATCCTCCCCCGGGCCCCCAAATCCTGCTCGCCCACTTAAGCAGCATGGCGTCGTTCATTTGCTCGATCGACTTCACTCCCAGCCCACCTTGATCCTTCCTGCATACAATATCCTCCCACCCAACCAAGTGGATCCCTCTCGACTCACCCTTCTGCTTCCCGATTAGAAGGCACGCATCCGCTTCTTCAGCCGAGCCCTGATCCCCTTCGGCATCTGTCGGTTGGATAGAAAATAAATCGGGATGGACGAAAGGACCACCTTCAAAAGGACCAGCCGGCCCCCTCTCGATAAAACTATTGAACGCCTTAGGATCCGGGTACCCGTTTACGCTACCTTCGCGGCTTTCCATTCACTAGAGATCGCATAATTTATAAAAAAATAGGGAAATCTTTTTTTTCGTTGCAATCATTGGCATCTGACATTCACATTTATATTCATAACCACAAGTTAATAGAGAAAATTGGCACCAAATCATATTTCATTAATTTCCATATGATTTTACCACATGTACAATGTCTGACAGTACATACAACATCACAAAAATTTGACTGAAGAGAAGAACCATTTTACAATATCAATTGAACTAAAAACTATAACAAAGACCACATACCGTCTGGTATAGACCTTGTCTCCTGGAACCATGTATAGCTACTAAATAGCAGACTGTTTGCCTGCCAAACACGTTAGGAAAGAAGAGGCGTCAGCGGGCGCTGGAACCTCCCAAAAACTTATAAACATAAACAAGGATTTAATATGTTCAAAAGTAACAAGTAGAAAGGTGGAACAACTCAATTTAATTTTATTTCTACTTACAAATGTAAAAGGTTTCCAAATTTCTAGAAAGCACCTCTAATGATTGCCCCAAAACCCAACACTTCCCACATATGACATTTTATATTGTAGTTGAATATTCACGAGGGTATGAGTGTAAGCATATATATCAATTTCTTCAGAGATCATGCATGTGAGTGATGATGGAAAAGTTTGAGATTGGAAAGATTTCTTGATTTATTTAGATTTTGAGATCTAGTGAATAGTCATTTCCTATCAACCCAAACTTTTGATCATAATTTCCCCAATTCCTAACTTTAATTATTTCAGATATAATTCCAGATGATGTAGATATAGATATGGATGATGTAGATATAGAATCGACAAGTCTGTTGGCGAAGTAAACTCAAGCGGTGAAGAAGCCTACAAATGGCTCTTCCGTCTCGCCCTATAGTTGGAAGGACGATCCAATAGAGGGATAGGTCTACTCCCAAACTACGCCACTGAGACGGGTGAGAGAGACTTCCCGGAAAAGTCGCTCTTAGAAAACAACCCGACTAGTACGGGCAACCGAGCTCGTACGTAAAACTAAAATCAAGGATCCCCCGCCTGGGTATCCTAAAACATAGGGTCAGCGGAACTGGTCTAAAGTCGGGATCCCAACGAGGCGTAAAAACACTGTGAGCTCGCGTAAAAACAGTGAGAAGGACTGGGATTCTAAACCCGCGTATTAAGCGGCGGCTGCCCTTACTGGGCTTCCTTTCCTCCGCCCAGTTGAGGGTCACCGCGCCCTCGCACAGTCAGGTGTAAGGAACACCATGACTGGCACTATTAATTATCAGTTATCACTGATTTACCATCAATATCACTTATTTCTTTATTTAATCCTTTCCCACTCTCTTCTATTATTGACTTAACCCAACTTGGTCTTTTTATCACAATTTATTTTTTGTGACATAATGTAGTAGGTTATAGTCGAGGATCAATTGATTGATCACTATTCATAATGATTTTAGCCTTCTTTGCTAATAAATATTTTAGCTTGGTCCTCCCATTAACCTCTCTACATAAGCTTGTATCTAATTATAGCATCAAAAACTTTGGGTTTAACAATCGACCCTCTTCTAGGAATGATTGTACTAATTAATGACTTAACCTAGAAGGTATAATTAATTAATAGTGATAACCTGTCTATATATTCAACAACATGAGCTGACCTTATCAACATAATAGCCTTAATTCATGATGGACTGACTAGGAACAGAAAAACGGCCAGTATGTGTGTGTGCATCCATAGAATCTTTTTTTATTATTATTAAACTGAAAACAATTATTCGTTAGTTATAACCTGCAATATTATATGATAACACTAATCTATATAACAACAGTGTTAGTAATAAAATTAATTAAAATAAATTTAGATGCATAGGTTCACTTCTTAAAGAAATCAGGTATTTTGTTTTAACTTTAGTCTAACCTTGTTTATATATAAATTTCATGCTCCCATGAATTTTATACAACTTTTAACATGGCAACTGATTTTCAACCGTTGTCACGAATTTAGATTTTACACCTTAACCAAGATCTGTGTACCTTATATTTTATTGCCAATATTGTATGTATAACTAAAAC
Organism: Ottelia alismoides; assembly: GCA_037367405.1. Lineage (NCBI taxonomy): Eukaryota > Viridiplantae > Streptophyta > Magnoliopsida > Alismatales > Hydrocharitaceae > Ottelia > Ottelia alismoides. The sequence goes on along the minus strand of JAZKJV010007712.1, from coordinate 47,718 downwards.
AATATATATTCTAACAATTTAATATTTTCCTAATTGATCGAACACTATGCCTTTCAATAAGCAATAAATGTGGCCTAATCAAATTCTCATATGATTAGTATATGCTTTTCAAATCCAAACCAGATTGTCTAACATCTCCATATGCAATCATAATAGGTGTCCTATGGGCTTCAAAAAAAATAATAGTGTCCTACGTTGTTGGAGTATAAGTTGTATGCGCTTAGTGTGTTGTAGCAGGGTAAATGGATCTTGGAGGAGATCCATTTACCCCATCCAGTGTTTAGTCCCACATCGTCCAGTGGTGGGACTTGGAGGCTCTGGAGAGGCTATATAAGGAGCCCCAGACCTCAAGTATCCATTGAGAAAGTCAATAGACAAACACGCCCCGTTGAGTGCTTCTCCCGTGGTTTCATCCCGCTCCTCACGGAGTAGGGTTCCACGTAAAATCCCGTTTTTATTATTGTTCTTTATCTTTTCCATGTTTATACTTCCGCTTCTGATTTTCTAACATGGTATCAGAGCGGGTCGATTCTCGAGGATTTCGTGCTTGTTTTTATTTAAGTACTTATTTATGTTCGAGATTCATTTTATGGTGAAGATCTGTTGTTATCCTGGCTGGATCCATGTTCTAGGGTTTCATTTTTGAAATCCTATTTTTTCGATCGAATCTCTCATCCTCCAGGCAGTCTTCACACGAGCGGCAGGCCGCCAACAGCCTAGGCGGCGCCCCGTGCTTCTTCCAGACCTTGCGCAATATCCAACACCTTTCCAAGGCATCTGGCGGCGATGTCACAGGGCAAGTCACAATCCTGCTCTCCGCTACAACAACCCCTGGCGATGCTCCACAGGCGAAGCTCCCCTGCGCAATCTACTTCTCGCGCTCCATCGCCTTCTCGTAGGCGCGCAGGCGCAACCCCCCCTACACGCGAAGCCCTACGCGCATGACCACCAGGCCGTTTTTCAGATGAGAGGGGGAGTATCTTCATCAGATCCCTCTCCTCGGCGTGTGCCCAGGCGATGACGATCCCTCTCCAGCCGATCAAGGCGCATCCCCTTCTCCCCAGATCGGCCTTGGCGCGCTCGCATGCGAATCTTAAGAAGGCGCTTATCAGCGCGCGCACGACTTGAACCCCAGGGGGGGCGGCGCTCCCTCCACCCTCGGCATCGCAATCACCAGCACCTCCCCGAGCTCTTCTCTCTCGCGCAGGCAGCGCGAGAGCACCATCAACGGCAACTCCGTATCTCTGTCTCGGGCGATCTCGACCCCAGGCGATGTCGAGCAGCATGATTTACCCTCCAAGTTGCGCAACCCCCCTTCCTCATGTCGCGAGGAGGCAGCGCCGCCAGTGGGCACCCTACTTTGTGCCCTCTCTTCCCTCGCCATGTCCAGTCTCGCCTCCTCCTTCCCGTCCTAGCAGAGGTGGCACCATCTGGTTGCCTATCGTGGGTGCTTGAACCCTAATGCGTGGAAATCAATGGGGGGCCCGATACCCCTTTAATGCCCCCTCCTCTTACGGCTATTCGTTATTTAAAAAAAAAGGTTTTACGTTGGGTCGTTCCAAGGTGGGGTCCAACAGGAGGCAATAAAAAGGGGGGGAGTGAATAGCAGGGGTCTGACGTGAGTAAAAAAAAGAAAGAAGAAAGAAAGTCCGAAAAAAAAGAGAGAGAGAGAGAGGTATTCCAGATTTTTTCAAAAAAAATGTTCGGAAAAAAATGCGCGTGCACTAAAAAAAAAGGGCCACACGCATTTCAAAAAAAATTTGATTAAAAGCCAGAAAAAAATGAAACGACTTTAAAAAAGTGTTTTCAAAAAAAATGATGGCTTAAAAAAATGAAAAGCCGCAAGGATGTTTTTGTTTTCCCCTTCTATCTTGTCTTCTCCCAACTTTGTCGATGTTCATTTTCCGACAAGTATGGGAGAAAGGGGGAGTATATATGTAGAGTTACAGGTCTGTTGCATGATCCAGATTCAGATGACAGATTCCAGGCCAATCAATTGTTCAGGCTCTACAGATGAAGATTCTACATGCGCAATTACAGACTCGACGTTCAGATTCCGAGTTCCAGTTTGATGCGCAATTGTTCAGACTCGACAATTGTCTTCCGAGTCTGCAGTTCAGACACGCACGAGTTGGCGGTCATTTTCAGATGAGCATATGTTGCCATCATCAATTCGAGATCCCCATCATTCTTGTTGTTGTTCGGCCAGAGTTTTCATGTGGTATCATGGGTACACCAGAGCAGTGCACCATTCTCTGAGCCAGATGGGAGAAACCCAGTTCTCCGATGAGGAGACTTCAGGCGCAGTTTCAGACTCGATGGTTAGATTCCGAGTCTTCAGTCGACTCACACTCCAGCCCGTTTGTCCTCCTCACCTGCACGGCATGAGAAACAACGTCCTCGACTGCAGCAATGTGCGCGTTAGGTTGATATTGTCCGTAGTGTCATGTAGCGTTGACTTGAGTTTATTTTTGTTTGTCCAAGCTGAGCATTGCATGCTCCAGCTTGAGGGGGAGTGTTAAAGTATAAGTTGTATGCGCCTAGTGTGTTGTAGCAGGGTAAATGGATCCTGGAGGAGATCCATTTACCCCATCCAGTGTTTATTCCCACATCGTCCAGTGGTGGGACTTGGAGGCTCTGGAGAGGCTATATAAGGAGCCCCAGACCTCATGTATCCATTGAGAAAGTCAATAGACAAACACGCCCCGTTGAGGGCTTCTCCCGTGGTTTCATCCCGCTCCTTACGGAGTAGGGTTCCACGTAAAATCTCGTTCTTATTATTGTTCTTTATCTTTTCCATGTTTATGCTTCCGCTTCTGGTTTTCTAACATATGTATTACATACAGCTTAATCTCCATGCATGTAGATGTGGCACAGTATTCTTAACCAATCGTAGACAAGTTTTCAACGGCATCTTATTAGAGCACATTAATTTTTTTTCTTTGTATTATTCAATTGAAACAACCTCTTATTAAATGAGAAATAAATATGTATATGTTTATATATATCCATTTTTCTTTTACAAACAACAGGGATTTCAAAGAAAAGATTACCGATCATGCCTCATACCCTTTTAAAACATAACCACATGCCTTAACCCTTTAATTACAACTCATGGTTGGCATTAAATAGGGGTATAATTGGACATGCAGGGCAGCAAATGGGGAGGGGGAGATTGTACACACGTATGACAGCAAGAGGAAGGTAGGGAGTGTACCTAAATTTCTTTCAAGAAATTGAGATGAAAGTGCATGCAGTGCTGGAACTTTTAGACTGCAGCTCTTAGCAGGAGCTCCCAGGAATGCTGGAGATGCCTTAGAGATACAACAACTCCAAGAAGATAAGAGAGTTGTGGCTATCTCATTGGAGAATTTGGGGAGAACGAAGATGGAAAGAAAGGGGAGGCTTGGCGTTATATTTAAAGAGGAGAGGAGGGAGTCGTGGAGGGTTTAGAGGAAGGGGTGTACACGTGAGGACTGCAGCAACTGTGCAGCTGTAGGAAATTTTTTTTTTAACCCACCGAACACTGCATGCTACTACAGTTTACTGTAGCTGATATTATCTTTAGTTTAATATTTTTTTCTTTTTATTTGGCATACACAAAAGTCGACCGTAAATGCACCTCGAGTGTCGAATTTCGACACGCAATATCTTGAATTGATCGTATTGGGACGATGGTCGATTTGAGTATAATGTTGATATACTTTCGATCGGGTTGGTTGCCCGAAAAATTCGTGATACAGTTTCGGTTTGAGGTTAAATTTTACGATTTAAAAATATCAAACGACCTCCGATTGACGAACGGTCGATTCCGTTGGTCTTGTATCGTCGAATCCGATATAATGACAATCTTGGTTCGTTTTGCGGTTCCTGAATTTTCGTCACGGCTTTTTCGCGGTGCTTATTACGAAGCGACCGATTTTTGGTCGATTTCGCATGAACGTCTTTTGATTCACGATCAATTGATCGTTTTAAGTTGTTTGGTATTGACCAACAACTTTATTGGGTTTATCGGACCCAATTCGGGTCGAGTTCGGGTTTGTGAAGATTTCGGATGTTACAAATATAAAAACCTCAAAGGGAGTCTCGTCCTCGAGACTCAGGTCAAGGTCATTAGTTGTCTTGAATTTTATACGGCCATAAAAACCTCAAAGAGTTTTGAACCCATAAAAATATCAAAGAGAAAACAAGTCATATATTTTAATCATATATCTAATTATAAATGCTTGTTTTGATTAATACCTCAGAAAAGTTGCGGGTATCGTGCCCGCATGTCGGCTTCGGTTTCACACGTCGCTTCTTCGACGCCGTGTCGATGCCACAAAACCTTGACCAATGAAATCTCTTTGCTGCGAAGCTTCTTCACAGCACGATCAAGTATCTGGACTGGCTTCTCCTCATAAGTCAGATCTGGCTCCACGTCTAGATTCTCATAACTGATGATGTGCCGAGGGTCGTGCACATATTTCCTCAGGTTGGATATGTGGAAAACGTCGTGAATACCAAAAAGATGTGGAGGAAGGGCTACTCGATATGCAACCTTCCCCACTCTAGCTAGAATCTCAAAAGGTCCAACATATCGTGGCGCCAACTTGCCACGAACACCGAATCTTTGTACTCCCTTCATGGGAGATACTCGCAAAAATACCCAATCTCCGACCTGTATTTACATGGGTTCTATTAGTATGTGAGATTAAGTTGAACAAATATATATGTCATAATTGAATGGATGAAGAAGAAAGAATTAGATTACCTGTAACTCCAAGTCTCTTTTCCGACGGTCTGCATAGCTCTTCTGGCGGCTCTGTGCCGTCAGAAGCCTCCGTCTCACAAGATCAACAGCTCTCGCGGTCTCCTCCAAGAGATCTACGGAGTATAAAGCATGATCACCTACCTCACGCCAACTGAGAGGTATGAGGCATCTCCGCCCGTATAGGACTTCGAATGGTGGCATGCCAATGCTGGAGTGATAGCTGTTGTTGTACGTGAATTTCACTAATGGCAGATGGTCCTTACAGGACCCTTTCCACTCCAAAGTACAAGCGCGAAGCAAATCCTCTAGTGTCTGAATGGTGCGCTCACTCTGACCGTCGGTCTGTGGATGATATGCAAAACTCATCTTCAGCTCTGTCTGTAGTGCTGACATGAACTGATGCCAATAATGCGACGTAAATCTCGAATCCCTGTCAGACACCACTTTGCGTGGTATACCATGTAGTCTGATGATGTTCTGCACGTACAGCTTGGCCAATCTGGATGGAGTGTAAGTCGTGTTGACAGGTATGAAATGGGTTGACTTAGTCAACCTATCAACAATGACCCACAATAACCCAAATGGAATCATGGCCACCTGGTGTCTTCGGCAGACCTGTGGTAAAATCCATAGAAATGCTCTCCCATTTCCACTCGGGAATGGGGAGAGACTGTAGTAATCCTGGTGGTTTCCTGTGCTCGGCCTTGACCATCTGACAGGTCATGCATCTGCTGACATGCTGCGCTATATTGCGCTTCATCCCATCCCACCAGAAATGTCGACACAGATCACGGTACATCTTCGTGCTACCTGGATGGATAGATAACCGTGAACTGTGTGCCTCATCCAAAATGTCTCTGCGAAGCTGCTTGTCATTGGGTACAACGACCCGTCCTGCCTTCCATAAAATAGACTCCATCACAACAAAGTCATCAAATTCGTCTTTGATGGCGTGCATGTACCTATCTCGGATCCAAGGATCGGTCTTCTGGCCCTCTACAATACGACCCCAAAGACTATTGTATCGTGGAGGCGCGACGGTAGAAATAGATGCGCTCTCCTGAGGATGCCAATCGGTCAAAGCGGCAAGCATACACGTGTATAGCCAGTTCGTCGTACCCTCTGCATGCGTTATCCTACTGAGTGCATCATCCACCGTGTTTCCCTTACCGGGATGGTAAGAGATCGTGCAATCATAATCCTTCAGCAGCTCGAACCATCTGCGATGCGTCATGTTCAGATCCTTCTGATCAAAGATGTACTTTAGACTCTTGTGGTCTGTAAAGATCTCGAAATTCACCCCATATAGGTAGTGGCGCCAGATCTTCAAGGCGAAGACAACTGCCGCTAACTCCAAGTCATGTGTGGGGTAGTTCTGCTTGTGCGGTCTAAACCATGGAATGAAATTTCGCGAAATTTCGGTGAAATTTCGCCGAAATTTCGGTTTCGAGAGGTCATGGGTATCGAAACTCCTATATATTCGATTTCCCGGATTTCGACCGAAATTTCGGTGATATTTCGACATTTCGATCCATTTCGACCCATTTCAATTGAAATTCATGGATCTCAGTACAAAATTTCCTGGATTTCGACCGAAATTTCGTTGATATTTCGACATATCGACCCATTTCGGTTGAAATTCATGGATACATGGTATGTTGAGACAAGATGGTACATACATCGATTATTCAACTTGGGGAGCTTCTTCCCCTTTGGGTTTAAGCAATGGAGATGGAAAAACTCTATAGCTTCTATATATTTGATATAGCTTGTTCCTTTCATTTGTTTGTCATTTATCTTCGTAAATAGATGCATCTTTATTGTAAGTATGTAATTAATTCTGTAATTCATTCGAACTTTGTCTGTGACGGTTATTTCTATGAACAAAACATTGTTTAATTAATCATTATCTACATTTTTAAATAAAAAATTCTTTTCTATTTTTATGAACAAAAGATGTCTTGTAAGTGTTGTTAACTTAGTTATTTTGATTTCCATTTACAGTATCTATCAGACTGCTCAACAATATGTCTGATATGACCGATATGGTGTGATATAAGGCGCATGGATGAGAGATGTGTGTGATATAAGTGTGCATTTGTAAGATGTTGTTTTAAGATCTTGGATTGGATGATATTAATTTCCAGTACATATCAGTCAAGAATCAACATTAACATCGATTTGACCGATATGACCGATATGACTGATATGTGCGATCTAAGGGGCTTATATAAGCAATATGTGTGATATAAGTGTGTATTTGTAAGCTATTTATTGTTTTAATAACTCAGAAGATCTTAATTTCCAAAAAAAATCATCGAAAAATGGCTTTTTTGAGTCATTTTCGACATTTCCAGCGAAACGGTCGAAATTTCACCGAAATTTCGGTTTTGGAGGGGATCGAAATCGAGATTTCAAACCTTGGCCTCAACCGTCGTGATGCGTAAGCAATCACTTGTCCTCTCTTCATCAACACTGCTCCTAGACCTTCCCCAGATGCATCTGTGTAAACTGCATAGTCCTGAGTACCTGAAGGAAGAGCAAGAATAGGCGTTGTAGTCAATCTCTCCTTCAGTGTCTGAATGTCTGCTCACATGAATCGTCCCAAATAAATGGAACTCCCTTCTGTGTTAATCGTGTCAAAGGGCGAACAATGCTAGCCCAAGGAAGCTCTGAATCTACGTGACAGTCTTGGGATGCTCCCAAGACATAACCGCATCTATCTTCGCAGGATCAACTGCAATGCCTGCTCCAGAAATGATATGCCCGAGAAATGAGACATGGGATAGCCAGAACTCACACTTGCTCAACTTGGCATATAGCTTGTGCTCCCACAATGTATCTAAGACAATCCGTAGATCATTTGCATGATCCCATTCATTCCGTGAGTAAATGAGCACATCATCGATGAACACCACTACAAACTTGTCCAAGTATGGACGTAAGATACTGTTCATCATTTCCATGAAAGCTGTGGGTGCATTGGTGAGCCCAAACGGCATCACCACAAACTCGTAATGCCCATAGCGAGTCCTGAAAGCTGTCTTCGGAACATCTGACTCACGAATCCTCAGCTGATGGTAGCCTGAGCGAAGATCGATCTTCGAGAAAACCGAAGATACCTGGTGTTGGTCAAACAAATCATCGATGCGCGGCAAAGGATAACGGTTTTTCACCGTTCTCTTGTTCAGCTGCCTGTAATCGCTGCACAGTCTCATGGATCCATCCTTCTTCCTGACAAATGAAACCGGAGCACCCCAAGGTGAAGTGCTCGGTCTCACGAATCCCAAATCAAGTAACTCCTGCAACTGCACCTTCAGCTCCCTCAATTCGGCTGGTGCCATACGATATGGTGCCATAGAGATCGGCTGTGTATCTGGCAGCAATGTGATCTCGAACTCGATCTCTCTCTCAGGTGGTAATCCTCGTAGCTTATCAGGAAATACGTCAGGGTATTCTGATACTACTCGGATGTCCTGTGTCATTGGCTCCTGATCAGATACCTCCCGCACAAATGCAAGGTATGAGTCACAACCCTGGTCAACAAGTCGATAGGCTCGCAACACTGAAATGTACTCCATGGTGGAGTCATGTATAGTACCCTCAAAAATAACTCAGGTAGATCTGGAATCCTGAAAACGACTGTCTGTCTAATGCAATCAACAGGTGCATGATGAGTAGATAGCCAATCCATGCCCAAAATCAAGTCGAACTCATCAAACTGTAGGAGTAGACAATTTACGATCATCTCGTGACCGCCAATCAGTACGGGCAAGTGCCTGGCTATCAGTTAATGACAAACAACTGGCCACCTGGCCCTCGGATGTGATATGGAGAAGATAGTGTTTTTGCAACTCTATCTAAAGAAACTAATAGCCTCAAAGCAAGGAAAATGTGTGTCGCTCCAGAATCAAATAAAACGTGGAAAGCTCGATAAGAGCAGTCAGTATGTGTGCTAGCTGGTCAGTTGTCTCCTGGCCTGGTCGGGATGCCATGGTTCTGCATGAGAACCATAATTAGTCATAAGAATGCTATAGGCAGAATCTTATCATAAATGATTTTCTCTTCTTGGGATATAATATGAAAATTAATGAAATTGGTGACATCTGTGGTGATTGAATCTGAATGTCATATTTCCCTTCTCGGATTCACGACAAGTCAGAAGACTGCCGCTATCTGAGAACTTAATGCGATCGGAATTGAAATACTGTGAATGTGCGTATCGGGGTACCACTGCTCTGATACCAAATTTGTTGAACCCCTTAGGATCCGGGTACCCGTTTACGCTACCTTCGCGGCTTTCCATTCACTAGAGATCGCATAATTTATAGAAAAATAGGGAAATCTTTTTTTTCGTTGCAATCATTGGCATCTGACATTCACATTTATATTCATAACCACAAGTTAATAGAATAAATTGTCACCAAAATCTTATTTCATTAATTTTCATATGATTTTACCACATGTACAATGTCTGACAGTACATACAGCATCTCAAAAATTTGACTGAAGAGAAGAAGCATTTTACAATATCAATTGAACTAAAAACTATAACAAAGACCACATACCGTCTGGTATAGACCTTGTCTCCTGGAACCATGTATAGCTACTAAATAGCAGACTGTTTGCCTGCCAAACATGTTAGGAAAGAAGAGGCGTCAGCGGGCGCTGGTACCTCCCAAAAACTTATAAACATAAACAAGGATTTAATATGTTCAAAAGTAACAAGTAGAAAGGTGGAACAACTCAATTTAATTTTATTTCTACTTACATATGTAAAAGGTTTCCAAATTTCTAGTAAGCACCTCTAATGATTGCCCCAAAACCCAACACTTCCTACATATGACATATTTATATTGTAGTTGAATATTCACGAGGGTATGAGTGTAAGCATATATATCAATTTCTTCAGAGATCATGCCTGTGAGTGATGATGGAAAAATTTGAGATTGGAAAGATTTCTTGATTTATTTAGATTCTTAGATCTAGTGAATAGTCATTTCCTATCAATCCAAACTTTTGATCATAATTTCCCCAATTCCTAACTTTAATTGTTTCAGATATAACTCCAGATGATGTAGATATAGATATGGATGATCTAGATATAGAATCGCCAAGTCTGTTGGCAAAGTAAACTCAAGCGGTGAAGAAGCCTACAAATGGTTTTTCCATCTCGCCCTCTAGTTGGAAGGACGGTCCAATAGAGGGATAGGTCTACTCCCAAACTACGCCACTGAGACGGGTGAGAGAGACTTCCCGGAAAAGTCGCTCTTAGAAAACAACCCGACTAGTACGGGCAACCGAGCTCGTACGTAAAACTAAAACCGATGATCCCCCGCTTGGGTATCCTAAAACACAGGGTCAGCGGAACTGGTCTAAAGCCGGGATCCCAACGAGGCGTAAAAACACTGCGAGCTCGTGTAAAAACCGTGAGAAGGACTGGGATCCTAAACCCGCGCATTAAGCGGTCGTTGCCCTAACTGGGCTTCCTTTCCTCCGCCCAGTTGAGGGTCGCCGCGCCCTCGCACAGTCAGGGGTAAGGATCACCATGACTGGCACTCTTAATTATCAGTTATCACTGATTTACCATCAATATCACTTATTTCTTTATTTAATCCTTTCCCACTCTCTTCTATGATTGACTTAACCCAACTTGGTCTTTTTATCACAATTTATTTTTTTTGTGACATAATGTAGTAGGTTATAGTCCAGGATCAATTGATTGATCACTATTCATAATGATTTTAGCCTTCTTTGCTAATAATTATTTTACCTTGGTCCTCCCATTAACCTCTCTACATAAGCTTATATCTAATTATAGCATCAAAAACTTTGGGTTTAACAATCGACCCTCTTCTAGGAGTAATTGTACTAATTAATGACTTAACCTAGAAGGTATAATTAATTAATAGTGACAACCTGTCTACATATTCAACAACATGAGCTGATCTTATCAACATAATAGCCTTAATTCATGATGGACTGACTAGGAACAGAAAAACGGCCAATATGTGTGTGTGTATCCATAGAATCTTTTTATTATTATTATTAACCTGAAAACAATTATTCGTTAGTTATAACCTGCAATATTATATGATAACACTAATCTATATAACAACAGTGTTAGTAATAAAATTAATTAGAATAAATTTAGATGCATAGGTTCACTTCTTAAAGAAATCAGGTATTTTGTTTTAACTTTAGTCTAACCTTGTTTATATATAAATTTCATGCTCCCATGAATTTTATACAACTTTTAACATGACAACTGATTTTCAACCGTTGTCACGAATTTAGATTTTACACCTTAACCAAGATCTGTGTACCTTATATTTTATTGCCAATATTGTATGTATAACTAAAACAGTATATATTCTAACAATTTAAAATTTTCCTAATTGATCGAACACTATGCCTTTCAATAAGCAATAAATGTGGCCTAATCAAATTCTCATATGATTAGTATATGTTCTTTAAATCCAAACCTGATTGTCTAACATCTCCATATGCAATCATAATAGGTGTCCTATGGGCTTCAAAAAAAAATAAGTGTCCTATGTATTACATACAGCTTAATCTCCATGCATGTAGATGTGGCACAGTATTCTTAACCAATCGTAGACAAGTTTTCAACGGCATCTTATTAGAGCACATTAATTTTTTTTTCTTTGTATTAATTGAATAGAATATTGTCCTGTAAAATTTCAATTATAACAAGATAGTAAAAGAAATTTAAACTATGCATAACACTACAATCTACTTTCCATATTGAACCAATCAATATATATAATCCAGGTCCATGACATGGCAAAGAGAGGAAGTGAATTCAATTGAAACAACCTCTTATTAAATGAGAAATAAATATGTACATGTTTATATATATCCATTTTTCTTTTACAAACAACAGGGATTTCAAAGAAAAGATTACCGATCATGCCTCGTATCCTTTTAAAACATAACCACATGCCTTAACCCTTTAATTACAACTCATGGTTGGCATTAAATGGGGGTATAATTGGACATGCAGGGCAGCAAATGGGGAGGGGGAGATTGTACACACGTATGACAGCAAGAGGAAGGTAGGGAGTGTAACTAAATTTCTTTCAAGAAATTGAGATGAAAGTGCATGCAGTGCTGGAACTTTTAGACTGCAGCTCTTAGCAGGAGCTCCCAGGAATGCTGGAGATGCCTTAGAGATACAACTCCAAGAAGATAAGAGAGTTGTGGCTCTCTCGTTGGAGAATTTGGGGAGAACGAAGATGGAAAGAAAGGGGAGGCTTGGCGTTATATTTAAAGAGGAGAGGAGGGTGTCGTGGAGGGTTTAGAGGAAGGGGTGTACACGTGAGGACTGCAGCAACTGTGCAGCTGTAGGAAAATTTTTTTTTAACCCACCGAACACTGCCTGCTGCTACAGTTTACTGTAGCTGATATTATCTTTAGTTTAATAATTTTTTTCTTTTTATTTGGCATACACAAAAGTCGACCGCAAATGCGCCTCGAGTGTCGAATTTCGATACGCAATATCTTGAATTGATCGTATCGGGACGATGGTCGATTTGAGTTTAATGTTGATATACTTTCGATCGGGTTTGATTGCCCGAAAAATTCGTGATACAGTTTCGGTTTGAGGTTAAATTTTACGATTTAAAAATATCAAACGACCTCCGATTGACGAACGGTTGATTCCGTTGGTCTTGTATCGTCGAATCGGATCTAAGGACAATCTCGGTTTGTTTTGCGGTTCCCGAATTTGCGTCACGGCTTTTTCGCAGTGAGTATTACGAAACGACCGATTTTTGGTCGATTTCGCCCGAACGACTTTTGATTCACGATCAATTGATCGTTTTAAGTTGTTTGGTATTGACCAACAACTTTATTGGGTTTATCGGACCCAATTCGGGTCGAGTTCGGGTTTGTGAAGATTTCGGATGTTACAAAAACCGTGGACTTCCATCCAGCCAATCTCGCCTCCACTTTCTCCACCACCCTAAGACAATCTCTCAGTCGCGTCCTGCCCACGGTCAAGGGCATCCCCAGATAGTCCATCGACAAGTTAGAGCAGGTCGACCCTAAAGCCACCGCATACGCGTCGCTCTCCTGCACCGCAAGGCCGAAAGGGACGAACTTGGACTTGCAATCGTTCTTAACCAACCCAGACAACTCGCCAAAGATCTCCAGCGCCAAGGCCATACCCCTAGCCTCCTCCAGCCCCCCCTCAATGAAAAAAGCGTATCATCGGCAAACTGCAAAATTGGGACCAGCACGCCCTCCCTGGAGTACCCCTTCGATAGGCCGTTGTTGACCACACGAGTCGCAATATCTGATAGAACATCTGCCGCAAGGATAAAAAGCATGGGCGCAAGAGGGCACCCCTGGCGCACCCCCCTCCGAGGCTAAACAAACCCCCCCTCCGGACGACCATTCACCATGATTGAAAAAGAGCCAGCGGTGACACACCACCTCATCCACAAGATCCACTTTTTCAGGAATCCCTTCCTCCTAAGCACCGACCAGAGAAATCTCCAATCAAGGCTATCGTAAGCCTTCTTAAAGTCCACCTTCCAAAGGATACCATGATTGTCCCTCTTCCAATCCGCAATGATCTCCGACGCAAGCGTGAGACAATCCGATATCTGTCTCCCAGGAATGAAGGCCGATTGCATCGGGGAGATAACACTGCCAAGAATGATGCTCAGCCGAATAGCGAGAATCTTAGCAATAATAAGATAAAGGGTGTTCGAGACCGCAATACGGCGAAAATCCTCGATGGTAGCCGGCACCGAAGACTTGGGCAGTAAGATAATAAGCGCACGGTTGATCCTATCGAAGCCCGCGTTCCCCTGATAGAACTCTGAGACCACCTCCAACACCTCCTGGCCCACAAGATCCCAAAAGTCCTTGTAAAACGACACCGGAAACCCATCAGGGTCAGGAGCAGCATCAGCATTCAGCCTTCACACCGCATCTTTGAGCTCCTCCAAGGTCACATCATGAATGAGCATGCCAATGTGCGAGTCCACTACCGCACGCGTATCAAGGCCCAGCCACCTCCACAACCTCGGAATATTCGTTGAAGACACGTTCTTGAAGTAGGCCGCAATAGCTCTCCCCATCTCCTTGTTCCCCTCCACGCGAGTCCCACCAATGGAGATGGAACGCAACGCGTTGGACCTATGTTGATTCTTATCAAATCCATGTTGAAAGATCAGACTATTTTTTGCATTGGTTGTCGGCTACCTAACGCAACCTTCTTCAAGGAGGATTTGAATCATGATCTTTTGGGCGGTAGGCACACTGTTCTACCACCAGACAATTGAAGTGGGTACTACAAACCTAACAAAATAATGTGAAAAAAATAACTTACCTTTGAAGCTTCCACAATGAAACACCGCATTGATGACTCCATGACATAGTGAGTATAAGCAAGTGGCTTGTCCAATAATATTGATTGTAGGTTAAAGATGAAAAGCAAAAACAACCAAAATCAAGTACCAATTACCAACCTATCAAATGTAAGTACCAACTTACCAAATTTAATAAACAAAAAAACTAAAGAGAGAGTTCAAAGAAACAAGAAGAGGGCATGTGCAGAATGGTGAAATAATTGAAGAAAATAAGCATAAGATATTGCCTAACATATACCCATCGGTTGCATGCCCTTCAAGTGAGCAGATACTTTTGGAAAATTATAGCAAAGATGGCCTCAAATTCCAGCCATATAGATTCATCAGAAAAAGCAAATTCCATTTTCTAATTGACGGATTTGACGCCCTAAGAAGTACTTTAGTTTATCCATCGTAATCATTTCAAATTCATTATGCATTTTCTTTGAAAAAAAATTGACAAGCTACTAACATAAAGTTGAACTACTAAATATTTTTTAGTTTTTTTAAATGAAAAGAATAAGATTAACCAGTTCAATCTTAAAACCAGAAGCTATCAAAAAGGTTCACAAGCTGTCATACAAGGCACGATGCGCTTGTCTCGGACCGTAGAGCACTTTCATGATATAAAAGATATAGTCTAAAAATGGCAAAGAAAAACCAAGAGGGTTGTTTAACATCTTCCTTTCGATAAAACCATTAAAAATGCCCTCATAAGATCCATCTGAAAGAGCATAAAACTACAAAAACTAGCATAAGCTAAAAGTAATGGAATTGGTTCCAACCTAGCAATAGGTGCATAGGTTTTATCGAAATCGAAATCTCTCTTGGCTATACCCTTCTGCAACTAGTCTTGCTTTGTTACGAGCAAAATTACCTTACTCATCAAGTTTATTATAGAAGACTCAATGAGTTCCAATGATGAAATGGTCCTTCGATTCAGGAACTAATTCTCAAATATTGTTCTATTCAAACTGATTAAGTTCTTCTTGCATTGCTACAAGCCAAGACTCATCGTTGCAAGCATTTTCAACAGACTTCGGCTCACACTGAGAAATAAAGGCATTAAAAGAGAACTTTGAATGAAAACTTGAGAAAGTCTTCATACTTTTTAGTGACGTCGACTAAAACAAGATCCAACAGATGCTCACGAAAAATGTATAATAGATTGTGCACATTTTCGAAATCTTTTGTAGCTGACACATCAATAAACAGTTGTTTGTATCCATCATCCCTTGATAATCGTAGGATTATTCAATTTCACTTATTCATACATGAAAGGTCCTCTGTCTCGAACCCATCTCTCACGGAGTTTAGAGTGGTGCTGGCGAATGGTAGCTCTAGAGGATTAGTGGTCGCAGGGAACAAGAACCTTTTTGAACTGATAGAGGAGGTGGAGATGGTCCATTCAATCTCAGTGGTGTTGGCAAACAAGGTGGATCAGTCCCGCCTTGTTGTTTCATCAGTGTATGGCATATCAAGAGTGTCAACAAACTTGGTCCATTGGGATAAGATGCGGAGCACTAGAGAGAATTTTCTAGAGGAAGCATGCGGTGGAGGGTGGTGATTTTAATGTTATGCTTTTCTCAAAGTATAGGTCGAGTGGGAGAGGCGCACAGGACCTAGGATCGAGTCACTTCTTAGATCTGGTGGAGGAGCTAAACTTGGAGGATCTAGTCATCTAGATACAACGAATTACGAGTTCACTTGACGAATTCTTCATCCAGATCGTGAATCGACCAGTTTCTATTATCGGTAGAAGCCCTGGAGAGGCTCAATCTGGCAGCAGTAACATCACTGCCCAGGTTGAGATCTGATCATACACCCCTTTGCTTAGATACTTACAACGGTAGTGGTTTCTCGTTTTACTTCAGGTTCGAGAGGTGCTGGATGATGGAGGATGGGTTCCCCGCCTTGATTGCATCCTTCTGGACAACCTTGGAGGTAGAGGGGTCGAACACCGTGAGGTTTGCACTGAAATTGGGTGTGTTTCACAGCAGGCTAATGGAGTTCAGAAGGGTCAACAGAGCTGGGTGGGGATTGAGAAGGGGCCAGGCACAAGATGAGATGGTTAGGTTGGACTTACTTGAGGATAAGAGAGAGCTGGGTGAAGAGGAGATATTGTGTTGAGGGCTCGTTCAGAAGATTATAGAAGAGGAAGACTGGAAGAGAGAATGTGAATGGCATCAGAGATCAATGCAAAAGTGGTTGAAGGAGGGTGATGCAAACTCCATGTTCTTCCACGGCATGGCAAACGATAGAAGAAGGAACTTAATCCATTCAGTCAAGGTGGGGGGAGTACATGGAGAATTGGAAGTGGCAAGAGCACTAACGTGGTACTTCAAGAATATAAGCAGACAGAGGACGCACAACAACTCGAGATGGCTTGGCCTGGGATAAATCATATTTCTACTACAGATGGAGATGAGTTGACGAGACTGCTTGGTTTACAGGAGGCCCAAGATGCTCTTTTTATGCTCAACCCAGATGGGTACCCGAGTTTAGACGGTTTCTCGATCTTCTTCTACTGGGAATTCCGGGACCTTATTGAAGGAGAGGTTATGGAGGTGATAACAGATTTCCTGGAGGGGAATTCCGGCTTTAACAGGCTCAACAGATCCTTTCTATTTCTGCTTCCGAAGAAAGAAGTTGCTATAAAAGTGGAGGAGTATAGGTTGATTGCTCTCTTAAATGTGATTTACCTGATTGTGGCAAAGACCTTAGTAAACCACTTGAGAGGAATGCTCAACCCAGATGGGTGCCCGAGTTCAGACGGTTTCTCGATATTCTTCTGCTGGGAATTTTGGGACCTTATTGAAGGAGAGGTTATGGAGGTGATAACAGATTTCCTGGAGGGGAATTCTGGCTTTAACAGGCTCAACAGATCCTTTCTATTTCTGCTTCTGAAGAAAGAAGTTTCTATAAAAGTGGAGGAGTATAGGTTGATTGCTCTCTCAAATGAGATTTACCTGATTGTGGCAAAGACCTTAGTAAACCACTTGAGAGGAATTTTGAATAAAATTGTTTCGCCAGCTCAAAGTGCTTTCCTCCGGGAAGGCAGCCGGTAAACAGTGTGGTCCTAGCTTCTGAGATTGTGGTAGACTGGTACAGGAACAAGACATAAGGAGTTATGTAGAAGGTCGATTTTTCCAAGGCTTATGACTGCGAGGACTGATAACAAGTCCATTTGCGGTTTTAAGAAGGTTGTTGGGTGTAGCACCTGCGAAGAGAGCGTGGTCAAAAAGAAATGAGATAGGGAGAGAGTGGGTAGGTGTGATAATATATGAATATAAGAAATCTCTCTCCCTTTCTCTCTTCACTTGATATTAACCAGGTAAGTGTCACTGGCTCGAACATAAGGAGGAAAAATTACACTTGAGATTAAAGATCGGTTTTGTGATTAATTTTCTTCTTCGCGACTTCTTTTTGTCGTTTTTAGTTTTTACTATTTTTATTTTTATCTTGAATTTTTTAAAATTTTTATTTAAAAAGTGATTAATTTAGAAAATAAGGATAATATAAAGTAAGTTGAGTATAGTGTAATATACTATTATATATGATGATTAAGGTTGGGAGAAAAAAATTGGATTTTTTTTATTTGATTTTCAAAAAAGAAGATATATTTTGCAAATTGATTTAGTATATAGTATTGTTAGAAAAAGAATAAGGATTATTTATTCCTGAGAACCCTAGGCTCTATTATACAGAGAGACCTGTGGGTAAATTACATAAGGCAGACATAAGAAAATATAATAAGGAAATAGTACATAAATATAAATATATCTCTACACTCCTCCCTCAAGATGGAGCGTAGATGTTAATCATGCTCAGCTTGGAAGAACACTTCTGAAATGGTCCTCTGAGCAAAACCTTGGTAAGATATCTGTCGTTTGATCTCCTGAACTGACACGAGAGGTAGACTTCAAGCCCTTGTGAATCATGTCTTTTGTATAATGGTTATACTTCAATTTGCTTTGTTCTTTCAAGAAATGCAGGATTGTTTGCAATAAATAGGGCGGCTCGAATATCACATTGTAACTGCATAGGAAGAGGTACATCTATATGCAAGTCTGCTAACACTGCTCGAACCCACACCATCTCTATGCTTGCTTGTATCATAGTCCTATATTCAGATTTAGCACTTGACCTAACAACAACAGTTTGTTTCTTACTTTTCCAAGAAACAAGAAAACTGCCAACGAACACAGCGAAGTCTGAAGTAGACTTCTTGTCCTTAGGACACCCTGCATAGTCTGCATCAACACATGCAGAAACAGAAAGAGTTGCTCCTTTCCCGAATAGCAGTCATGCACCTAGAGAAGACTTTAAGGTGCCTCTATATATATATATATATATATATAGCATCCATGTGTACCTGTCGGCGCTGCTCAATGAACAGACTTACTCGACTCACTGCAGAGGAGACATCAGGTCTAGTGATAGTAACATAGAGGAGCTTTCCCCACCAACTCTCTGTATCTCCTCTTGTCAACCTCATCTATATCATCAGCATATAACCTCATGTTGGGATCCATAGGAGTAGTAGAGGGTTGACACCCAATCATGCTTGTCTCAACAAGCACGTCTGTAACATACTTCTTTTGGGTCATCACAAGACCTTGTGTATTCCTAGCAAACTCCAACCCTAAGAAATACTGAGGGTGACAAGGTCCTTAGTGACAAACTGATGACCCGAAAATTCATTTGCCTTCTTTATCCCATGCATATCATCTCCTGTAGCAAGTTCATCATAAACATACACCATGATAACAACTGTACCTCTGGGTGTTCTCTGCATGAACAGTGAATGATCTGCATTTGACCTTTTAAAATCCCTGCTTTTCAATCAGATCCAAGAGTTTCTAAACCATGCCCTTGGACATCTACTTAAGGCCATAAATGCCTTGTGAAGTCTACAACTTGCTGACACCCCTCCTCAGCAGCAAACCCCGGAGGTTATGCATGGGAGACTTGCCCTCCTGAGATCTCTATACAAAAATGTATTTTTAACATCTAGTTGATATAAAGGTCAATCACATACCACAACAATCGAAAGGACACGTAGAGTGGAGTGACGAGCAACAGGGAGAGTAAGTATCTAGATAATCCAGTCCATAAGTCTGTGTAAATCCTTGTACTACCAACCTGGCCTTGTAGCGATCAAGGCTCCCATCTGCATGGTGTTTAACAGTAAACACCCATTTGCAACTGACAACAGATTCTCCATTAGGAGCAGATACCAAGCTCCATATACCATGTGACTGCACAGCAACCATCTCCTCTTCCATAACTAGACCCCTGCGACTGTCTCTCAATGCCTCCTGATAATTCCGTGGTATTTCCACAACAGATAGAGCAACAACAAACCTCCTAAATTACCATTAAAATGATCAATGCAACCTTGGGAAGCAAGTGGATATGATGCACATGTCACCCCAGAAGGCGTCTATCCGATCTCCCCTTGTCATGCAATTGGGGAATGAGTTACATCGGCTATGACAAATGATCTACTGAGGGGAACCTATCTGTATTCAGCAAATTGACTCTTATCTCCACACATATGACGGGACAACCCCAGAATCCATATTCCCTTCTATAATATCCATTTTATGACAACTAGTAAGAGCATAGATGCTACCTGAGGTATTGGCAGAAGTAGAGGTTGCAACATCTGAATGGCCTCCCGAAGTAAGTGGGGAAGAATGAGACCAGCAGGGGCATAATCTCCCGTAATCGAGCCACAAAATCATCAAACCTCTGATCAGATGTAGGAGCAGCAGGGTGCTTATCATGCTCAGCAATACGGGCAGATGCAGGAAAGCCATGCTTGGAGTAGCATGTATCCTCTGAGTGTCCTGGATGGTGGCAATATGTGCATGGTTGACAAGTACGACCTCCTCTACCATGAGGTCCACGACCATGAAATTGAGAAGAGCCTCCCCTACCGCATAAGGGTGGCCATTGCAGAAGAGGTCTGGCTAGAGATAGAAGAAGTGATCGTGATCCTGCTGAGTTTGCAGTAAGCTTCCTCTATTGGAGGAATGGTAGCATCGGCAAGAATCTGTGATCGAGCAGCATCAAACTCTGGTCAAGTGCTGCTAGAAATATGCCAACCATGGTGGCGTTCCTGTATGCCTTCTACTGCTCAAGGGTAGTAGCAAAGGACATAAAATTGTGGAGCTTCTCAAACATGCCATGAAGAGACGTATATAGAGAATGAAGAGGGCGTCCATTCTATTTGACTGTGAAAATGTCATGTTGTAGCTGTAGGATCTTCGTCTCATTCCTTGCTTGGGAAAATATGGCCGCAAGAATGTTCCGCATCGCCTTGACGATGGGCTGAAGTAAAACATCATCGACAATCTCTATCATCAAAGTACCAGACAACCAAACATGTGCATCGGCATTGGCCGCCTCCCACGAGGCGTTCACCCCAATTTTCTCATCTGACTCTTCCTCGGTAAGAATATGTTTCTTACATGTAGACTACACGAGGCTCATGAACTGCATGGCTCATAGTTCATAATTTGTCTCGTCCATCTTTACTATCAACGCTGGACCTCGGAAGGCGGATGTGGCGGAGATGTGATGAATATGTGATTCATCACTTTAAAAGCTGAAAATAGAGCTCCGCTCCCAAGTAATTAATTACATTTAATCATTTATATTGCATATTTATCATTCATGCATGTGTAAATAATATCCATACCGGGGAGATGGCGAGAGGAGGCGGGAAGAAGTCGCGGGTGTGGCGTGAACTCTGTCGGTCGGAGCTGGTGAGGGCGACCATTTCTCGCGGCAGCTGCGGGAGTGAGGGAGACGCATGGAGTCGGTGTCATTCAAGGTGGGAGAGTTTGCAGGAGGAGGAGTTGGGAAAGGGGTCCGGGATCCAGGGTGGGAGCAGCTGGCCAACGGTAGGGGATTCCGTTGGAGAGGAGGGCTGGGTGGCGGTGTCTCACCAGAAGCCGGGGCGGCGATGCATTCGGTGCGGGTTGCGTGGTCATGTCGCCTCCCTCTGTGCACTGCCTCCCCACTGCTTTTCCTGTGGGGCGGTGGGGCACCGGCGTCTCCAGTGCAGGTTGGCTATTCGGGCGACGGAAGTAGTGGAGGGTGAGGTGGCCAGGAGGGCGAAGGGGGAGGCTCCGGGGAAAACGTTTGCGACAGGTTTTGAGAGAGTAGTTGTCGGGTTGTCGGGCGGTGAGGGGGTTTGCGGGGCTGCTGGTGGGGGTTCCGCTGGGGGGGCATAGCGGTGGCGCTACAGGCTCCAGGTCTTTGCTCCTACGGGAGCTCTCCAGGCAGTTTGGCGGTGGCTTCCGTGGTGATGTTGTCTCGCTCGATGCGGGTCGGGCGGTCGTTCGTGGCCTCTCCGCTGAGCAACAGGCATCGCTCCTAGCATCTGGAGGGGAGGGATCGTTCTTCTAGAGGCTTCCGAGGTTCGTGGATGGTGCAATCTTGCACCATGTCGTTCGGGTGGGGCTTATCCGGGGGGCTCCCTTCCTGGCTCGGACTGTTCATGCTTTGTGGCATGCGCTTAGGCACCTGGGAACCGTCCTTGAGGTCCTCGACGATGGTGGTTCGTCGGGTTCTGACCCGGAGGTGGTGATGGTCCTTCTGGAGTGCCCGCTTGAGACCACCCAGGAGCTGGGGGCGTTGTTGCGCGTCGGAAGATTTGCCTTCGGCTTGCTGATTCGCCTGCTGGACTTGCCTCCTCCGTCGGGGGGGGGGGGGGGGGGGGGAGGGGGTAGGGGAGGGAGGTGCTTGGCCGGCGCAGGCGGCTACGTTCGCTGCGGCTTCGTCGGCCTGGGGGGATCTGCCTATCGCTTCGCCTGCCGCGTCGGAAGGGGAACGGTCGCACTGCTTAGGGGCCTCAGGCACGGGCGCAGGCGACGAGGAGTCGCCTCGATCGGCGGCTGCTGCGGAGTTCGAGGGGTCGCCAGGTGTAGGGGGAGGGGAGGAGTCATCCCGCTCGGGATCTTCGGGTGCGGTCGCAAGGGGTGTGGGCTCGTATCGGTTGCCAGCTGGGGCGGAACATGAGGGGTCTCCGATTGGCGCGGGGGTGAAGAGTTGCCCCGCTCGGGGGCTTCGGTGGCGGGCGAAGGGGGAAACGAGTCGCCTCGACATGCTTCTGCTACGGACTGTGAAGAGCTGCCGTGTTTCGGGGATTGCGCGGTTGGTGGGGCCTTCTTTTCACCTACCCGGTCGATTTTACTTGGGAATTTTCCCAGTCTTGCCCCACAGGGGGCCCCACTGCTCGACCCTTGGGGTGTTGCCGTGGGGGCCTTAAGTGTGCCCCACCCCATTCCTTCAAGTGAGACCCGGGTCTTGGCCCGGTTCACGTCCTCGGGGGCGCCTATTTCAGTATGGGAGGCTGGTGTCCAACATGCGGTCGACGGGTGTTTCTCTCTGCTTTTGAGAGGCTCAGACCTTTCCTTTCCGGTAGGATCACGGGCATCTTGCGGCGGCTTCTCGGCAGCCAAGGCGGGCACCTTTCCTCCTTAAGGGGAGCTAGTCCCTTCTCGGGCCCGGGCTGGCGAGGCTTCCCCAGGTGGCGGGGGGGCCCTGGTTTTCTCAGGCGGGGCGGTTGGCTGCGGGGGGGCCTCTGTGGTTCCTGGGAGGCAGGGTAAAGCTACTTGTCTCCCGTCCTCTGCGGCGTCTGGGGGTGGGAGGGATCGAAGGGCAGGGAAGAGATACAAGAGGAGGTCTCGGCCCAGGATCGGTGTTGCGGTGGCCGGCCAGCCGGCGGTTCCCATCTCGGAGCTGAAGGCAGAAGTGGCGCGTGCGGCGGGGGTGGTGAGTTTCGTAGCGGGGGTGGCGGCACGTGCTTGATGAAGATTCTCTCCTGGAACGTGAGGGGTCTGGGTGACCCGGAGAAGAGGAGGGTCTTAGGCTCAAGGTTTGTGGAGTGGGGGCTGTGACGTAGTCTTCATGCAGGAGACCAAGTTGAGCGCGGTTACGAGCCTGGAGTGGCGCTCTTTCGATGCGGTCTCCATTTCTGATTTTGAGTCGGTTGGGGTTGTGGGGTCTGCAAGTGGTATTCTGGTCGCTTGGAAGGGTTCGGCTTTCGCCAAGCTTGGGGAGCTGAAGGGGACCCCATGTCCTAACGGTCTTACTCGAGTGCATTCTTTCGAGGGTCAAGTTTGCGCTCTCCAGCGTTTATGGCACGTGCCAGAGCCTCTGAGAGGCAGCATCTTTGGGCGGATCTGAGAAGGGTGAGGGAGGTGTTCCCGGACGTCCCCTGGCTGATAGGTGGGTACTTTAATGTGACCTTGCTTTCTTCTGATAGGTCGCGGCAGCGTGGAGGTCAGGTACCCGGTTCTGAGGCCTTCATGGAGGTGGTGGAGTCTCTCGAGCTGGAGGTTCTGGATGCGGCGGGCACCAGGTACACCTGGCGTAGCGCCAGCTCAAGGTCGCGCATTGACCGATTTCTTGCATCGTCCAAGCTCTTGGCTCTCTTCCCGCTCTCCTTTGTGGCTGTCCGGCCGAGGTCTTAGTCGGACCACACGTCCATCCTTTGGGACTCGGGCGATCCCGCGCCTGCTCATGGCTTCTTCCGCTATGAGAAGGCGTGGATGTTGGAAGATGGTTTCAGGGACATGGTGGCGGTGCACTGGAACTTGACAATGGTGGAGGCTCGTCGGCGGCAAGGTTCGTCCGGAAGCTGGACTCCTGCGTTTCAGGCTTTGCGCTTTCAAGCGGGAGTCGAGGGCGACTCGCATTGCTGCTAGGACGGCGGCTGAAGTTGTGGTCAGCGGACTAGACGATTTGGAGGATGATCGTCCCTTGAGTGAGGACGGAGATGAGACAGCGGTCGGACGCGCAGAGGCTGATCTACGAGGAGGATAGGAAGGAGG
Source organism: Ottelia alismoides (assembly GCA_037367405.1). Taxonomy (NCBI): domain Eukaryota; kingdom Viridiplantae; phylum Streptophyta; class Magnoliopsida; order Alismatales; family Hydrocharitaceae; genus Ottelia; species Ottelia alismoides. Next base: position 23,731 of record JAZKJV010007712.1, on the reverse strand, counting down.
GTCACCGAGTGGCGGCAGAGATCCAGGCACAGATGGCTCACCGAGGGTGACGCCAATATGGCCTTCTTCCCACAGGGTGGCCAGCGGAAGGCATAGGGAGAACTGCATCAGGAGTCTGCTTATCGGTGGTAAGTTGGTGGAGGGGAACAGGGAGCTCGGAAGGGCGATTGCGGATCACTTCCATAGGTTCTCCGCGAGAGATGTTAACAGGAGATGGAGGTGGTCTGGCCTGGGGGCGACGCTCTTGTCAGGGGCCCATGCCTCTAGCCTCACGATCTCGGTTACTATGGAGGAGCTGAAAGCGGCGGTCTGGAACCTGAACGGCGATGGTGTGCCTGGTCCAGATGGGTTCCCCATTTCCTTTTATAGGGACTTCTGGGACCTTGTTCGGGTCGAGGTGCTGGAGGTGGTCCTGGAGTGTTGTAGCGGTAATGCGGGCTTCGAGCGAGTGAACAAGGCGCTCATCGTGCTGCTGACTAAGCAGGCGAATGCGGAGAGGATCGAAGACTATAGCCCCATTGCGATCTCTAATGCATTGTATCTCATAGTTGCTAAAGTGTTCGCGACCAGGTTGAGTAGGGTGCTGGACCACGTTATGGCCCCGACTCAGATGGCTTTCGTCCTCGGGGAGGCAGATTGCAGACAGTTTAGTGATGGCGTCTGAGATAATTGCGGATTGGAAGAGGGATGGCACGCAGGCCATCCTATGGAAGGTGGACTTCACTAAGGCCTTCGACACACTTGACTGGCGCTTCCTTTGGGCGGCTCTGCATAGGAGAGGTTTTCCCGAGCTCTGGATCACGTGGATGAAGCGCTGCGTCACCACGGCTTCCATGACGGTGATGGCGAACGGCCAGCCTGAGGGGGGTTACTTTTAGCCTCAGAGGGGGGGTGAGGCAGGGCTGCCCTCTTGCCCCCCTGCTCTTCATCATCGCGGCAGACGTCCTGGCTTTATGGTTGGCAGGGTGCAGGAGGCGGGGCTGACGAGGGGCTACTCGAGGGATGACCTGCGGATCCCGTTTCTCCAGTATGCTGACAACACCATCTTCTTCATTGAGGGGGGTCTTGACGAGGCCAAGGGTATGGCGGCTACTTTGGAAATCTTCAGCGAGATGTCTAGGGCTCGTTCAGAATTGCAGCAAGTCCCAAGTTGGTCCCGTTCAACATGTCGGAGGAGCTGGTGAGTCTCTGTGGCTCTGCGTTGGGTACCGAGCGGACTGGCTTCCCCATTCAGTACCTGGGCCTACCGCTGAGCACTGGGAGGTCCAAGTTGGCAGACTGGTTGCCACTGGTAGAGAAGCTGGAGAGCAAGCTTGCGAGGTGGAAGGGCGGCGATCCTGTCCAAGGGGGGGCATCTAGTGCTCTTGAGGGTGGTATTATTCGCCATACCAGTGTACTTCTCCTCCACGCGGCTCATGCCGGCTAGGATCAGGAGAAGGTTGGAGGGCTTGATGAGACGGTTTCTTTGGGGAAAAATGGGCAGGATGCGAGGATTCACCTGGTAAGCTGAGAGGAGGTTACATTGCGGAAGGAGGGCGGCCTTGGGATCTGTCGGCTGGGCGAGCTGAACGAGGCGCTTTTGTTGAAGTGGGTTGCCAGAGTCTAGGGAGCGAATGAGAGACCTTTGTTGCACTCTCCTTTTTTTTTGACACTTGTTGCACTCTCCTTAGGAGTATCTACGGGGTCGAGGCTGCGGCTCCCTGGTGCAGCGGTGGCGAGTGGAGCGCGTGGGCGGAGACCCTCTCCCTTCTAGTGGGCAGTCTCCTCTCACTCTCCCAGAACTTCCAGACACTTTTTTAGGCCGGTATTGGGGGATGGGTTGCGGTTTGGCTTTCTGGAGTGATGACTGGACGGACGGGGGAGCGCTTTCCTTGCGCTTCCCTCGACTCTTTGCTTTGGCGGCCGACAAGGGGGTTAGGGTTGCGTCCTACTGGGTGGACGGCAACTGGATGCTGACTTTCCGTTCGGGATTCTCTGACCAGCGCATGGAGGAGTTCTTGCAGTTACTGGACACGCTTCGGGACACCTCGGGGCCCTCCCAGGGGCGGGACCACTGGGTTTGGCGGGGGGCTCTTTCTCGGTCGGGAAGGCGTACTCAACAATTTGCAGCCCCCTCCCCCCTCTCTTTCGGCGGAGTTGGCGGCTGACTGCTCTTTCTTCTGGGGGCTGGGTCTTCCGGCGAAGGTTGCTTTCTTCTTCTGGCTATTCAGGAGGAAGAGACTCTTGACACGCGACCATAACGTTAGGTTGGTCGGGGCAGTGTTCAACAGGTGTCTGCTTTGTGAGGAGGGGGTGGAGACGCTGGAGCATCTCTTCTTCAAGTGTCCGGGTATTCTTCCTCTTTGGGCAAAACCGAGCTTGAGTTGGGTTGGCACGGCGAGTGTTGTGGACTTCTGCAGGACCCTGGGTGTTGCCAGAGATGGGCCGAGGCCTGAGCTGCTGCGGCCTCTGATGCTAGTCTGGTCTATTTGGTTGTCTAGAAATGAGCGGTTGTTTGCTGGGCAAAGATTCTACGTTGAGAATGTATGTACTCGCACCTTGGGCATGCTTCGCTCCTGGCTTGTCTAAGGCGCCCCTTCTTGCTCTTCTTTTTGTACTCTTTTTGACTTTTTTATCAATATAATTTTGGGTTGAACACCTAAGAGTGTCTCCCCCTTTTTTTGACTTCAAAAAAAAATAATATCCATATTTTAACATCATAATTGCATTAATAAGAAGTCAGAATTTATGTGTAAATAATCACGTGTACATTAACTAAATTCTCCTATTTTTCTTTATTTTGTACTAATCCCAAATGCAATAACATCAACTCCATTGTGTATATATTACTATCCTTAATAAAGGAAAAATATTAGAAAAATACTAGCTTGTATATTTGACAAATAAAAACAAACCTTAGTTTTGAGATAAAAAGCCACAAATTTAATCTCTCTTATATACTATATCCTATGAACCCCTACTCACTTTTGAATTAATGTACATTCAATTACCTACGAAACAAGACTAAATTCAAAAGAATCGGAATTTATATGTGAAACTTGGATTTTGGACCCTCTTTGTATATTGTATGTGTTGACTAACTTTGACTTTATTATTTTAAGTACAAAATTAACTCTTTTAATTTATTTCTTTTTCATATGTTTTCTTTGATTTAATGTTTAAATAAAGCGTGTAAAAATCCAAATCTAAAATGAACTAAAAATCAAAGAAAAAGAGTCGTTGTGAGTCTATACAGTGTTCAGGAATGCGGACGAGTATACCGCATACTCGGCCGCATACTCGGATGCGGAAGCCCCAGCGCTCCAAGTATGAATAGATCGGGCTATAAGCGGGCCAGGCCGCATACTCGGCCGAGTATGCCGTATAGGCGGCCGGTTATGCGCCCGTTTTTCAAAATAAAAAACTTTTTTAAAACCTAACCTAACACGATACTCCTGGAGCCTAATCAAAACTCGAACCCCCTGGTCCCCCTCGCATACCCTCAAACCCTTTTGTACCCCCGACAACCGACCCGACGAGCCCTAGCTTTGCGCCTCCGCCAAGTCGCCAACCTCCATCGCCTTCCCGGCTCCGCTCGTCGTTCGCCTCCACTGTCCTTGGCTCCGCTAACACCTCCAGCCAAGCCTTTGCCTATCGCTCACGAGCCCGCTCGCTACCCTCGCCGCCGCCAGCACCTGTAAGTCAAGGTTCCTTCGCACCTTCGATCCTTTGCCACTGTAAGTCGAGATTCCAAGATTCTCTATTTAAGTTATATATCAACATCAAACTCTGTTAATGTTTATCTGGAATGTTATAGATCAACATAAAATCTGTTAATGTCTTTGGATCTGTTAATGTCTATTCATCTGGAATGTTATAACATCTGGAATGTTATACATCTGGAATGTTAATGTCTATTCATGTTATAAAATCTGGAATGTTTTTGGATCTGTTAATGTTTTTGGATCTGTTAATCAACTCTTTATTATTTCATTTTATTCGTATAACATCTGGAATGTTATACATCAACTCTTTATTATTTCATTTTATTCGTATAGTTTTATTATAATCATGAAATATATTATTTAGAGGATATTAACATAATATTAAAAATGTACAAGGTTGCAAAAATCGGTAGTCGGTACTGGGTCGGTCGGGTCACTGACTAAGGATTAATCAGCAGTCGGGCGACTAATCGGATTTAGTCAGACATTAATCGGCTTTCAATTTTATGATGATTTTAAGCATATAGCTCATTTTTATACATATATTTACATAGATTTTGTACATTTTTATACTATCATAATAAAATAAAAGAAGTAATTGAATCTAAATACAACATTAAGCATATTGTAATAAATTTGCTTATGAAAAACAACAAAATATGGTATCTCTAAGCAAAAATTGGTCGACTAGTGTGCCTAGTCGGAATTAGTCGGTACTCGGTCGGCCACCCCACTGACTAGACTAGTCGGACCTAATAGTCGGACCAGTCGGACGACTTTTACAACACTGAAAATGTATTTATATTTCTAAAAATAAAAAATATCAAACCGCTTAAAACCGCATACTCCCCGCATACTCTCCCGCATACCGCATACTCTCTATGCAGTGACCCCTCCGACTGAATACCGCATACCACCTTCCTGAACATTAAGTCTATATTCAGAGTTTGTACATAAGTTTCTTTTATTTTATTTCTTTAATTTCTTAATCACTAAAAATAAAAAATAGATAAGATGTAAATATTTCTTTTATATTTTATTTAATTTTATTGTTTATATTTCCCTAATTTAAAAAATCATAAAAATTTACAAAGCCTAAATATGGTTTTTATGCACATAGAACACCACCAAAAATACATTTTGTACAGATGGCATCTTTTGATCTTGATTTCTTAATGAAAGTTGTACGTCTCATCAAGATGAACAACTTTCATAAAGGAAATTTTTTTAATTTGAGGTTGTTTTCTATTTTATTTTGATTTTACTTTTAATTTATTTTCTGATCTTTGTGGAGGCGATGTGTGACGGCTCCTGGAGCCGCCACCCCCACTTAAACCACTTAATATCCCTTTGTTTGGGTCGTTGGATAAAGCTCCCTTCATCCAACGGCCAGGTCCAGCTCCCTGATCCCTCAGGTGATAGCTGAAAGTGTTCTGGGTAGAGCAACGACAACCTATTCAGCTTTCGGCAAGATTTGAGGTGTCAAGCTCAAGCCACCTCGTCACAGCCCCTTTGCAGGAAGCTACTCCAGCTTCGAGGTGCTCAGTTCGGTGTACCTCTCGATGCGAAGACCGGTCAAGGTCCTTCGACCATTAGGCCACCTCTCAAGTGGGTTCTTTAGGTACAATATCCTCTTGCTTTCCTTCTTCCTCCTTCCTCTTTACTTGTTCTCTCCGTACTTCTCTGCAACCTCATCTTTCTTCCCCAATTCCTTCATACCGATTGAAACAACAATCCCCAAAATCCGAATAAGAATCATCGTCATTCTATCCCCTCCACCTTCTGATTCTTCTAGAGCAACCTTCCTTCTCCAGTTGAACCACGCAGCTAGAGCTCAGTTCCTAATCCACCACCTCGAGCTACAGGAACCCCCACCCATAATATCTCCCACGTTGACCATTCACTGAGCTTCTTGTTCAAGTGGAACCTCTTCTTTCTAGGAGCTCGAGCAAAACCAACACGACAGTAGATCAGCCCTTCCACAGCCCCCTCGGTTGGAGGTTTCCACCTTCAAGCAGAGCAGCACCATCAACATAGCGAGCCCCTCTTTGTCGGACATCCACCATCGAGCAGCAGTCGGTCATGTATCTACCGTCCCTCTCTCCTTCGACATCGATCAACGCTCCTCCACCCACGACCAACGACCTCCTCTACTGCTCCATATTTCCAGCTCGACATCTCCAACAGCAGACCTCTACCGCATCTGAGACCAAGAAGAGAAGAAGGAGCTACGGTTGTCGTACATCTCTGCCCCTCGCTCCTTAATCTGACGGTTATGAGGCCGCCATGTCGTATACATCGAGCCTCCAGCCTCGGGGCTCGCTTGAAGTGCCATCAGCTAGCCACGTGAAGTGGAGGTTGATCCTCTACCCGAAGCTCCAGAGAGCACGTGCCTCGCACGCCGTCAGTGGGCATTTTACGTATCACCCCCAACACCTCTTGTTAATCACACAAAGACCCATGCTAGTTGCAATAAAGTGCTTCGCATCCTCCTCATGGCAAAATTGCACATTTGCTCCTGCGAGAATGGGTAATTAAAGAAGCGCCCATGCATTATTTTCTTTAGTTTTATTTTAATTGCAAACAGAACCCTGCATTTGAGCATCAATTTGAATTATCATTTCTCATAGTATTTTAATTAAAAAAATTGCACTTTGTGATTCAATTAATTATCTATCTTGTGGTTATTTATGTGTATCTGTGAGACTTGATTAATTTATTAAAATTACTTTGATGTAAAAATAGTATACTTTGTCTAATTAAGATTCTGAAATTCATTTCAAATCAACCGTAGCTCTAAAAATTCATCAAAATTCAAAGTACGTAGCTTTAATTGCTCTCCAACAGATGCCAAGAAATCATTCGGTTTGCATGCATAGTTTGCCTTAAATAAATTAATTAATGATTTGGATAATTTATTTTTAATTGCAGGTCAAATTAACATATTTGGGATTTAGAACTTTTCCTAATTGCATGTTAATTAGACATATTCGAATAATTTTGTTTCCAGAAAATGGCAAGCTTTGCCTATTATTAAAATTAAATTACATATAATCATTAATTTCATATTATTTAATTCACGAATAATTTATTTTGCTTCAGAAAATTCTAAAAAAATTATAGTAGGCTAATTTTGCATGTATACACATTCTGGTTATGTTTTAGGATTTTTGGAATTAATTTGACTAAAATTTTACAAAAACACCCATGGACTTAGCCACATTTGCATTTCATTCATTAATTGCATAAAAAATAAAAATATATACTTCTCGAAAACCTAATCTCTATATGACCTAAAAACCATCCTAAGGAGACAGTTGCATTCCTGTGATCGACCTTGGGATTGCCCAAGTAAAATAAAAATTGGACCGCTTTCGCATTTACTTAATTAATCAATTATGTGATTTTTGATCAATTAAGCATCGTTGGACGTAAGGCGACTCCATTGTGTATAACGGATGTACAATATTGCATTATCATCTAATTAAAACTGAAAAGATAATTGGTCGGACTTTTGCGAACTTCGTTGTGTACAGTTGGTGAACTTTGGGTTTGCTTTGTGTTTGTATTCAGGGGTGTGCGTTCAAAGACCGCGCTCTTAGCGTCTTTTCGATCACTCCTTGCTTGATATTCTGCTCATTCATCGCATCTCTTGACATCGAAAATGGAGGATTGAGGTGATTTTTGTTTGGATTTCGCGAGCCTCTCACTGAACACCCCAAGCCGACCGTCCTCTCATGTTAGGGATGACTCTCTTCCCAAGCCCCCTTAGCTTCAAGGAAATCCTTTCCTCAAATCCAAAATTAATAAGTCTTTTTCTTTTCCTGAGGAGGGCCAGACCCAGACCTTTCCTCCCTTCTCTTCTCAAACCGAGGAATGTAAATCTTTCTACCATACTATCCAGGTAATTCCAATCCCTTTGATTCTGAAGGTGAAGAAGAGTAACAAGTAAACAAGATGCCTCCTAAGAAGAACTTTAATGGAGAGGGAGAAGGTGATGCACTGGAGCATATCCTAACAAGACCAGCATGAGCTGAGCAGCGTAGTGAACAATTCCAAGAAGAGCTTGATCAGTTGAGGAATAAAGGAGGAAATGGACAAAAGGGGGGAATCTATGAGAGGTGCTTACAATCCCAGTTCCGCGCAGAATGAGAATTGGCTAAGGCCAATCGTACCCGTTGGGAAAAATGAGCAAGTTGTTTATTCCATACGCCCTAGGCTCTCTTATATAGGAGAGTAGACTATGGGTAAATTACATAAAGCATACAACTGAAAATAAAAATAACAAAGGGGTACATAAACTACTATATGTGTTAACACTCCCCCTTAAGATGGAGCATAGATATCAATCATGCTCAGCTTGGACGCACACTTCTGGAATGGGCCTCGTAGTAATGCCTTGGTGAATATATCAGCAGTTTGATTCTCTGAGGTAACATGAGATGTAGCAATGAACCCCTTCTAAACCATGTCACGTATGTAGTGACAGTCAACCTCAATATGCTTGGTCCTCTCATGGAATGCTGGGTTGTTAGCAATGAACAGGGCTGCCTGATTATCACATTCCAAGTTCATAGGAAGTGGTACATCAAGACATAGATCTGTAAGAACAGCCTTCACCCACATCATCTCTGTGCTAGCCTGGGCCATAGCCCTATATTCAGATTCAGCACTGGATCTAGCTACCACTGTCTGTTTCTTACTCCATGAGACTAGAGCATCTCCAACATAGACTGCAAATCCTGAGGTGGACTTCCTGTCCTTGGGACATTCTGCATAGTCTGCATCCGCACATGCTGAAATAGAAATCTCCTTTCCCTTCTTGAATAGCAAACCTGCACCTGGAGATGATTTGAGATATCTAAGAATCATGTGTATTGCATCCATATGGACCTGACGTGGTTGCTCCATGAACTGGCTCACACGACTCACTGCAAATGATATATCGGGTCTAGTGATCGTGACATACAACAGTTTGCCTACCAGTTCTCTGTATCTTCTCCTGTCCACCTCCTCTGTGTCATCATCATAGAGCTTCATGCTGGGGTCCATTGGTGTCGTAGCAGGCCGACACCCAAGCATACATGTTTCACTTAACAGATCTGTAACATATTTCCTCTGCGATATTACTAATCCATACGGATTTCTAGCAAATTCCAACCCCAGAAAATATCTAAGGACTCCAAGATCCTTAGTGACGAACTTGCTTCCCAGCTTTTCTTTCGCCTGCTTTATGCCTTGCTCATCATCTCCTGTAATCAAGATGTCATCCACATAAATCATAATTGCAATAATACCTCTAGAAGTCTTCTGTACAAACAAGGAGTGATCAGCATTGGAACGTTTGCATCCTTGTTTTTCAAAGAGATCTGAAAGCTTCTGAAACCATGCTCCGGGGCTCTGCTTAAGGCCATAGATAGCATTATGAAGTCTGCACACCTTGGAACACTCCCCCTCAACAGCAAAACATGGTGGCTGTTGCATATAGACTTCCTCCTGCAAATCTCCATACAGGAACGCGTTCTTCACATCCAACTGATACAGGGGCCAATCTCGATTAACTGCAACTGACAACAAAATCCGAAGAGTGGAATGACGGGCAACTGGCGAGAATGTATCAAGGTAGTCCACCCCGTATGTCTGTGTAAAACCACGTGCAACAAGACGTGCCTTGTATCTGTCAATAGAACCATCTGCATTGTGCTTCACTGTAAACACCCACTTGCAGCTCACCGGGGTCACATCTGGAGGTATAGGAACCATACTCCAAGTTCCTCTAGATTGAAGTGCCGCAATTTCTTCTTCCATTGTTAGCCGCCATCTACTGTCATGCAAGGCATCTTGATAATTCCGTGGAATGTCAATAGCGGAGAGGGCCACAACAAAGTTTCTGAAGTCCCCAGATAGTCACTCAAATGACACAGAAGCTGACAATGGATATGTAGCGCAACACCTCTTTGACTTGCGTATAGCAATAGGAACATCTAAATCACCCGTGTCCTCATCTGGCCCCTGCAACATATCCTGCTCATGAATATCATTAGATCCATCAGTAGAAGTATCTTCAGTACATACCATAGGCGGGCTAGGAGACAAGCCATGACCATGAGCGGGAGGATGCCTCCGGGTATAATGGAAAGGTAATGGTGAGACGGGGATTTGTGGTGGTGGTGGAGGTGGCGGTGACGGTTCTGCAGGAGGTTGTGGTGGTGGTGCCATGTATATGGCATCGGTAGGCAGTGGAGGTAGCTGCTGATCACCTGATTCTGGAAAATACATTACAGATTCAAAAAATGTAACATCTGCACTGACCATATACCGCCGACGTAGGTGATCAAAACACTTGTACCCCTTTTGAGTTCTGGAGTACCTAACGAAGACACACTTGACAGCCCTAGGAGAGATCTTGTAAGTACTAGGAGACAACTGATGGACAAAGGCGACTGAACCAAACACACAGGGGGTGAGAGAGAACAGATCCTTCCCAGGATAGATAAGGGAAAACGGGATCTGTTCATCCAAGACAGAGGACGGCATACGATTGATTAGGTAACATGCAGTGAGAACTGCATCACCCCAGTAAGAGTAGGGAACATGACTCTGTATAAGAAGTGATCTAGTGACATCAAGAAGGTGGCGATGTTTCCTTTCGGCAATGCCATTTTGTTGAGATGTATGAGCACAAGATGTTTGGTCAATAATCCCTTTTGAGGAGTAATAATTGGCAAGGACATTAGTGCACAATTCAAGAGCATTATCACTTCTAACAAACTTCACAGATGTGGAGAAAACATTTTGAATTTCATTCAGAAAATGGATAATGATATTTCCTGCTTCAGATTTATTTTTCATCAAAAATACCCATGAAACACGAGGGAAATCATCCACAAATACTATATAAAATCTGTGTCCCTGATGATCAGGTACACGACTCGGACCCCAGACATCAATATGAAATAACTCGAACTTGGAGGTACTACTCCGACCTGGACGACTGGGAAAGGTCGACCTGTGATGCTTTCCCAACTGACACGCCTCACATTGGATAGGTGTGTGAGGAAGACCATGAGGTAACACGCGACGCAACTTCTGAAGCGGTAGATGTCCAAAGCGCAAATGCCACAATAAAGGAGATACTGGTCCTGTGGGAATGGATGAGGTTCCAGCGAAGGGGGTCTAATTCAGGCGGTAGAGACCTCCTTGCTCATAGCCACGACCAATCACGTTGCCCGTATGGATGTCCTGAAAAATCAAAGAAGATGGATCAAAAATTGCCCGACAATGTAGATCATTCGCACTCTGACTAATTGACAACAGATTCATTGAAAAATCAGGTGCATGTAGCACATTCGTGAGCTGCATAGAAGATGTCAATCGAATCTCCCCCTGACCAGTGATGGGGGAATGTGTCCCATTGGCAATTACTATTGTTTGGCCTGGAGGAATCTGAGTGTATCCTGTAAGTAAATTCTGGTCGCCACATAGGTGATGTGTAGCGCCCGAGTCCATAATCCATGGTAATGTATCTGATCTAGTACTGGTGAATGCAAGTATGCTACCTGAAGCACAAGTCGACGCAGAGGCAGAAGCAGCAGCATCAGATTGACTGTCAGTAGTCGGTGCTGGACCAGATGGTGGAATAATGCCCCTCAGATGGGCAACTAGATCGTCGAACCGCTGATCCAAAGTAGCAGCAGATGGAGGCTCTATCTGCTCAGCAACTCGTGCAGATGCAGGAAATCCATGTGTCCAACACGGTGACAGTAGGTACATGTTGGCCTAGTACGGCCACTTCTCCCACGGGGTCCACGTCCACGGCCCTGGTGATGAAATCCGCGACCCCTGTTGGCTGCCATGGCTGAAGTATTCTGACTCGTGGCCGTGGAAGGAATTGTGATCCGACTCAGTCTATGGAAAGCTTCCTCCATGGGAGGAATAGTAGAGTCGGCCAAAATCTGTGATCGTGTCGCCTCATACTCTGGATCAAGTGCAGCCAGGAACACGCCCACCATAGTCGCGTTCCTATATGTCTTCTGTTGTTCTGGTGTGGCTGTCAGGGGCATGAAGCTGTAGAGCTTCTCGAACATCCCACTTAGTGACGTATAGAGAGAATGTAGAGGGCGACCATTCTGCTTGATGGTGAAGATATCATGTTGGAGTTGCAGAATCTTTGTCTCGTTCTTCGCCTGTGAATATGTAGCGCCAGAATATCCCACATATCCTTCGCCGTGGGTTGATGTAGAATGTCATTGGCAATCTCAAGTGCCAACGTACCGGATAGCCAAACTTTAGCGTATGCGTCATCAGCCTCCCAAGAGGCATTGGTTCCAGTCTTCTCAACAGGCTCTGGTTCGGTAAGAATGTGCTTCTTACCCGTTGACTTCACCATGCTCATGAACTGCATTGCCCACAGTTCATAGTTGGTACCGTCCATCTTTACAATAGGTGTTGGACCACGAAAGGCGCCAATGGATGGAATATCTGCCTTGCTTTCTGACATACTGGAGACTGAAGACTGGAACGATTGATAGAGACTGAGATTTGTCTACAGTGACATAGACAGATTTAGTTGCACGTGTAGACCTCACGCAACTAAACCCATGTAGGTGACGGTGTGCGCTTTAAGGCTTTAGCACACACGTACGCGTAGGATGCACGCGTACACTCAACCGGGAGAACACTCAGTCACAGGAGGGCTGGAGCACATGTTGTGCGCACTGTTTGCACGCGTTGCGCGCACTGGTTGCACGCGTTGTCCGCACTGGTTGCACGCACATGAAATCAGTGCTTCACGCGCACTGGTTGCGCGTACAGGAGATCTTTGCGTGAAGCTTCACGCGCAGCCGCACATGAAATCAGAGGAGCCGCACAGGAGATCGGTGCTGCTCACTCGCGCGGAGGACTGCGCACTCGCGCAAGGGAAAGCGCGCTGAGGATTCTAACGCAGGTGCAGCGGAGCGCAGCCGCGCTTGCGGCGGAAGAGGAGGCGGCGCCGATCAGAGAGAGAGGAAGGAGGCGGCGCCGATCAGAGAGAGAGAGGCCGGCGGGTGGGGTAGGGTTAGGGTTAGGGTTTCGAGAACTCCGGTCTAGGACCGTCGCTCTGATACCATGTTGGGAAAAATGAGCAAGTTGTTTATTCCATACGCCCTAGGCTCTCTTATATAGGAGAGTAGCCTATGGGTAAATTACATAAAGCATACAACTGGAAATAAAAATAACAGAGGGGTACATAAACTACTATATGCGTTAACAGTACCACTCAACACTGGGGAGCTGAAGCATCATTTTCTAACATTCCTGCCAAAATTTTATGGCAATGCAGTAGAGGAACCATACATGTTCCTGCAGTAGTTTGAACTGGTTTGTGACAACTTAGGACGGCCTAGTGTTTCTCGGGACTACATCCGTCTTAGGCCCTTCCCATCTGTCGTAGCAGACAAAGTCGCATATTGGTTTAAGAACTTGGGGAAGGTTGTCACTGCATGGGCAGCATTGAAGGACATGTTTCTCAAGAAGTTCTACCCCCAGAGTACAACTAATCAGATGAGCTCGTAGATATCTAACTTCACTCAGACGTCCCATGAGTCGTTTCATGAGGCATGGGAGAGGTTCAAATATCTGATTCAGAAGTGCTTGTGTCATGATATCGGCAAGCTGGTCTTTGTCCATAATTTATATAGTGGCCTGATTCCAGAGGTACAAGGATTAGTGATTGTTGCATGGCGAGGCAGTTACTTGAACAAAGGAGCCGACGAGGTTTGGACGATCTTCGAGCAGATGGTAGAGACCAGTCGCACCAAAGCCACCGCTAGATCTTATGATAAGCTACCTCCCTCTCGCATACATCAGGATGTGGGTAGATCAATTATCGTTGATCTAGCGAATGATATACTCCTCAATATGGGGATTATCAGAGATAAATTAACTAAGGTCGATTAGATTGAGAAGAAGGTAAGCGAGATACACAAGCTCGTCGAGTGGGAGAACCTCGTCAAGCTACCTAGACATATCATGGAATTAGCTGAGAAGGTATCCAAGATCAAGATACAAGCCCCATCTACACCTCATGCTCCTATCTACAGAGTGCACCACATTCGAAGTAGCCCGTGCAGGGGACTCACGGCACATGGGCTCAAGGTCAGCCTGAGCTCCACGAGAGCCAATTCACGGAGTTCACCATTGAGACAAACATCGAGGAACTTCCACATGTGTAGGAGGTGAATGGAATTTGGTACACCAAAGATCCCAACTCCACCCAGCAACAGTCACAGCAGCGCCCTCAATACCCACAGCATAGCCAGTACCCCCCTCAGTCCCAGTCAAGATTCAGAAAGTCAATATGCGGTATTCGTTCGATCAGGCGGTCCCGAGCGAGTACGCGGATATGCAGAAGTATATGCCGAAGTATATGCGGATTATGCGATTTGCATTATTTTAATTAAATATATTAATAATATATTTAATTGTGATTTCATAGGCAAAAAAACTACATGTTTCTTTAGATTCCCACACCTACTTTTAGAAATTAAAAATAGACCACAATAAAAAGCTACATTGGTATTTTCATAGATATCAAAATATGTTTCCAAATGTAGAATGGGTTCAAATATATAAAGTTATAATCCGAGTTCTAAATTCTAATCTAAATCATCTTCAAATTTGATAGTTGGAATATCATCATCACTTTCTGGATCAGTCATAAATTCTTCATCACCCAAAGTTGGCAAAGCTTCTGCATTCCTTTGGCTCCTCTTATTCTCAACAAATTCTTCTGCACCACTTGCTTCTGCAACCAAGTTCCACGTGAGCCCTGAACCTTAGAAGATTTCTTCTTCTTCATTGGCACCAATCCAATCCATAACACGTGTTCTGTCATTTGAAACAAATGGATCTCTCCCATTCAGTGATCGGCGCTCCTTCAGCTTTGAATTGAATTTCGCGAAAACCAAATCATTCAATCTTTTTGTTTCTAGTTTGTTTCTTTTTTGGATGTGAATCTGCAATAAGAATATTTAAAATTGATCAATGGTAAACTATAATGACTCAATGAATGTATTCAATTGTACATCCAAATGGTGAAAGCTATACCTCTGCAAATGAGTTCCAAATTCCTCTCACAACCAGAAGAAGAGGATGTCAACTTCAAAATTCTCAAAGCCATTTCATTTAAATAAGGTGTTTAAGAACCATATAGCAACCACCAATGAGCTACAAGAGATTAGGCAACCAATTTCTTATAAAATAATAAATCTAACTTAAGAATTATAAAGTTGATAATAAGGTTAAGATATATTACCGGGATTGAAATCGTCATCATTGGTGGATCTTTGTCTTACAGCCATTGGCTTTCCAAATGCTCCTTCTCCCCTTCGGTAAATATGAATCTCTTTCTTTGTGACAGTATCCTGAATCTCCAGCTCAGGATAAAAAATCTCCACGTATTCCATTAAACCATCAACGACAAAGCTATTTTTAGAAATTGCATCGTTATCCCTGTAAAAATAATAGGGATTGAGATAGAAAGATGCAAGATGGAGGGGGCTACCCAATCTTCCTTTCGTCTTCAAGGCAATGGCATCTACAAAAGGCTTGTAGGAATATTCAACATCTTTAAAAATAGCATTTATTCCCCTTTTTGCATCCTCTGATCCTCCATATACAAAGTCCATTGACGGCTTCCTTTCTCCATCAACCACATGCAAGAGATAGACTAGAGGAAAGAAGATCTTCAACGTCAAAGACACTTGGCTCCAAAATGATGAACTGAGGACAATGGATGCAACTACCTCACCTTTTATGGTCTTTAACCACTTGCATTCCCTCCACTCATCAGAAGAGAATATCAACCGTAATTTTTCCTTCTTATCCATCACGCTTTGTAGTGTAAGGAAAGTGATGGTAAATCTTGTTTGTCCTGGCCGAACAATTTTACCCTTTGGGTGAACTGTCTCATCAAGCTCAAAGTCTTTGCATGACCGTAGAGAAAGAGTGAGGATTCTAGCCTTAGTGATACAATTTTTTATCTTTGATTCATTTCCAATCTCCTCAAGAACAAGATTAAGGCAATGAGTCGCACATGAAGACCAAAATATCCTTGGATATTTAGTCTTAAGAAGCCTCCCAGCTGCCATATTTGCAGAAGAATTGTCAGTAACAACTTGTACAACATTATCTTCTCCAACATCCTTGATACACTCCTCTACGAGAAAAGAGATGTATTCAACTGTGTGAGAATCAGCGGATGCATCAACGGGCTTCAAGAAAGTTGTGCCCAAGTCACAATTAACACACAATTTCATAATGCTCCTTCCCCTCATATCAGTCCAAGCATCAGTCATTATTGAACAATCATTGTTTTTCCACGATCCATTATGACTTTTTAAATATTCCTTTATTTCACCCACTTCCTCCTTCAACAAAGTTTCTGCAATTTCATAGTATGAAGGCGGCTTGTATCCGATTCCATATTGTCCAATCGCCTTGCACATTCGGATAAAGGAGTTTTTAGTGGCCACAATGAAAGGAATGTCAGCATCATAAAAGAATTTGGCCACGAATTTGTTGACACGTGCACGCTTATCTTTGGCTAGAGCATCTTTAATCATTGTCTACCGCATTGTTGTGCCCAAAGACACGTCATGTTCAAATACACGAGGTCTTTTTGTAGCGCTTCCTTCTGATGGATGGTTAGAAGATCCATCAGATATATTGATTGTTACTTCCTCCCGCAGTTCTCTCATACTAACAATTTTTTCATTTTTCTTCTTCATAATATCCTTCACATAATCTCTGATTTCCTTTTGCACATCTCCATCAGCCTTTGGACATGCCTTTGTGTCTCCCTTGATGTGTACGAGATGTTACTTCATTCTATTGATGCCTCCTTTTATGACCTTGTCGCACAAGCGACACGCAACAGTGTTCGAATCGGTCCTCTCGATAAGGTATGCATATTTCCACCCTAGATCGGTAGAACCGGGTGAAACATAGAATGTGGATTCTGCCACTGTAGGCGTGGAAGGGGTAGCCATAACGGCCGACCTGAACATGGTACAAAAATGATGTGTCATTAAAAATAAGAAGTGTAAATTGCAATCCAGTTATCCAAAAATGATTTCCCATTGTAACATGATTACATTATATACATAAATATATAAATGAAGCTGCAGATTTTATAAATAAAGTTGACAAAGTGATCAAAATTACATGCTCAAGTTAACAGAACTCACTATGAACGGAACTCCTGATATCTGGAATTCTACCTTTTTTGCACTTGTGAATAAACTCATAGGTGGCCAGGATTTATGTGGTTCTAGGCTCAATACACTGACTTGCCATTCACAATTCGGTGTTGCATAGTGTTGGTTGAAGATATCAAATAATGGAATAAGAACAATTCAAAGATCTTGTTCCCATGATTCATCGTGACTTGTGGTTCAATGAATGAGTTGCAGCAATGCTGAGGGTGCATGAATCAAGACAAGAATGAAGTCCTAGATGCAAGGCTTTTGGTGGCATGAACCCTCTTTAAGGGGAATATGGACATGCATATCTTGAGGTATCAAGGGAAGCCAATTCAGTGAGAGAAACATCAAGAGTCACAAAACAAGGAATGGGATAGTTGAGGAGGAAGGCAAGATCTAGCTAATCACCATCAACAAACTAGAGGATTACTCCTTTTCCGTGAAAAAATATACTCAAAGCACAAAAAAGTATTAGTTTTCCTTTCAGGCTGGATTCTATAAAAATATACTCAATAAAAATATAAATGAAGCTACAGATTTTATAAATAAAGTTGACAAAGTGATGAAAATTTCATATATTCATGTGCAAAATTACGTGATAACTTATATATTATGATTATATGAAAAAACCGCATGCTCACAGTGATCAAAGTTGCAGATTTGGGACGGAGGTGCTTCAATGGAGGAGCTTGGAGGCAAGAGGTGCGGAGGCGTTGTGCTAGAGGTGCAGGAGGCGGAAGGCAGAGGCGCTGGAGGCAGTGAGGGGCTAGGGCGGAAGAAAGGTGACGGAGGCGGTGAGAGTAGGAGGTGATAGAGGCACAGGACATGCGTGGGGGCATTGTGCTGGAGGCGCGGAAGCTGCGGCGGCGAGGGCGTAGGCGTTGGTGGAAGGCGGAGATGCTGGAGGCGGCGAGGGCGGAGGCGTTGGAGCGTGGAGGCTGAAATGGGTGTGCGCGGCGTGTGCGGTGGATGAAGATTAGGTGCGACTTCATGCGGGGGCCCAGAGGAATTAGGTTTGGGAAAGGGGGTTTACGGTTTGCAGATCCTAAATCAGATCCCAAATGAAAATGCATATTGGACCGATTAAACGGCCGTATATGCGGTTTAGGCGGCCCGCATATGCAGCTGGACCGCATATGACTGCATACCGCAAATGCGGTTCGGGTAGCCCACCGCATACGTATATGCGTCCGCATACGTATATGCGGCCGCATGAGCCGCATTTCTGAACATTGGTCCCAGTACAGCCAGTTTCCCTCCTCTCAGCAGCAGCAATCGGGCCATCAGGACGCCCTTCAGTACCAACAAGTACTTCTTTCAGCAGAACCAGTACCGACAGTAGATCCATCAG
Organism: Ottelia alismoides; assembly: GCA_037367405.1. NCBI lineage: Eukaryota > Viridiplantae > Streptophyta > Magnoliopsida > Alismatales > Hydrocharitaceae > Ottelia > Ottelia alismoides. The sequence goes on along the minus strand of JAZKJV010007712.1, from coordinate 5,432 downwards.
GAACCTAATAGACCTCATCAGGTTCGGCAACAACCTCCCTAGAAGCAGGATCGTGGCGCATCATCTTCTAGCTCATCTGATCTTCAGAGGGTCTTAGATGAGCGCAAACTCATCCTCAATGAGCAACAGGTCAGAGAGCCGATATCAATCGGCTATCATGTTAGCGAGATGAGTTTACTACTCCCAGGACCTCCATCCCAGCACAAGTTCAGGTTAACCCCAACAACCTAGACCAAGGACAGAGCCGCCGAAAGGATCAGGTATACTATCCTGATTTTCTTGAGTCAGATGATGAGATTCTACCACATGGTATTCACCATATTACTCTCGGGAGCGGTAGCAACGTACAGTCCCCTGATTTGGCAAGACCGAGAGGAGCTGAGGATACCGATGAACCCGCCCCTGTGGAGAGCTCGAAGGAGGAGCAACACCGACAGCAGCAGTACCACCTTCAGGATCACTAAGGGGTTCGAATCCCCAATAATCCAAAAAAAGTCAAAAACAATAGAATATACAAAAAGAAGAATAAAGCGACATCAAGCATTTCCATGGTTACAGTTGCAGCACCACTAGCAGTTTTTCCAACAGTTTCAATTCCTTCTTCTACATGTCAGTCGAGTCCTGTATAGAGTCCAAGTCATAGTCTTGGTCATGTACAGTCGCATTTTGATTTCAAAAAAAAACTTAGATAATGATGTTTCTATTTTCCATCCTGGGCCCCCAATAATCCCTTTCCCCCAGGCCTTGTCGAAAGGAAAGAAGAAAAAATATGAAAAAAATGATAAAGATTCCTTGGAGATGGAAAGGATGTGTCACGAGAATGTCAAAGTTAAAATCCCTTTTCTTTAATTAGTGGATATGGTTCCTGCATTCAAGAAGTATCTAAAAGTGATATGCACACATGTTAGACTATTAGGAAAAAGAACATGAGGACAGTGAAACATGTGTTGTCCATAACCACTACCTGTACGATCAAAAATGAGATTCCAAGGAAGAGGAGAGATTCGGGTGCCCACTTCATCACTAGTCAGAATCTGACACATCTTTTGCCCGTACTCTACTCGATAGCGGATCGCCTATCAATCTATTGTTGTATTTCCTCTTAGATCATCTAGGTTTAGGTCCTCGTAGGAGATCGAGAGCACTTCTACAGTTTGCAAATCGATCTACTAAGAAACCTAAGGGAATGTTGAGGGATGTTATCCTTGACATCAAGGCGAAGCAATACAAGACGGACTTCACGGTCCTAGATATGGAGTGTTCCCGAAGATGGCAAGATTCCCAAATTATTCTTGGTCATCCTTTTCTGAGGATGGCTGGAGCTATATTCGATTATACACTAGAAAATACACGATTTCATGAACATGATGAAATTGTAGAGTTAGAGATGCGGTAATCAAAATTGCAGAGACCTGAGCAATACAGAGCATCTCTCGTCTGAGGCCGAGTGCTACAGAGTTGACACAGTTGATCACTGGCAGCAGCAATCAGTGTGGGTTGACAAGTCCCTCTCACCAGAAGAGAGCAATGTAGATGAGACAGTTTGACAGATTCTATGGGATTAGACCTTACTCACATGAGACCTTTCTAATGCATTTCCCTATGGTCTTGATGACTCAGAAGCCGACTTATACTCGTCAGACACGTTCCCTTTGGGTCAATCAGAGGACGAGGATGACGAATTGGACGCGGCATTTACCGAATTCGTGGATATCCATTGTGATCCAACTCCTTCACAGTAGCAGTTGGGCTACTATCACAGCAGATCCAGCCACATCCACCACAAATCCAGATTTAGAGGCAATTGAGCCAGATATTCCAGATGATCATACCATTCCCAAGCTTAAACATCTTCCCACTACATTAAAGTATGCCTTCCTTGTGGGCTGACCTCAGAACTTTTCGGTCACTATCAGTGCCAGACTGAACGAAAAACAAGAATCTTGCTTGCTAAAGATTCTTGAAAAGAACTGCAAGACGATTGGCTGGAGCGTGTCCGATCTCTACGGGATTAACATCGCCTTGTGCTCACACTATATTTACCTTGAGGAAGGTGCTAGACCCTCCCGTGAGTTCCAGCATAGGAATCCAAACTTAAGGAATGTGTGTAAGAAAGAAATAGATAAATAGTATGATGCGGGATTTATATATCACATCTCTGATTCCAAGTAGGTGGCACCACTTCACTAGTCCCTAAGAATGTGGGACTCCATACAATCACCAACTCGGAAGGAAAGGAGATTACAACACGAGTACTCACATCGTGGCGTATCTGCATGGATTACAAATGCTTGAATGTCGTGACGAAAAAGGATCATTTCCCCTTACCATTCATTGATCAGATCTTGGAGAGACTTTTCAGAAAACAAATCTTTTTGCTTTTTGGACAAGTACTCGGGCTACAATCAAGTAACCATCGCTCCTGAGGACCAGGAGAAGAACACCTTTACATGTCTATTTGGTACTTACGCATTCAGATGCATACCCTTTGGGCTATGCAATGCACCGAGGACTTTCCAACGATGCATGATTGCGGTATTTGTCGAGATGGTAGGCGACTTCCAGGAAGTCTTTATGGATGACTTCTCGATCCACAACGATTCATTTAACTCATGTTTATCTTATCTGGATCGAGTCCTCTCTTTTGGGAGAAGAGTCATTTCATGGTCCAAGAGAGTATTGTGTTGGTCACGTTATCTCCAAGAGAGGAATGGAGGTTGACACTGCCAAGGTGGATGTGATCAATAACTTCAACCACAACCAACATCAAGCAAGTGTGGTCGTTCCTCAGGCATGTCGGTTTTTATCGAAAAATTATAAAGGATTTTTCAAAGATTGCCCGACCGCTAACAGAGCTCTTAGGAAAAGACATGGACTTCATTGTAGACCACAGGTGTCTTGAGGTCTTCGAGCTCCTTAAGATGAAGATTGTGGAGCCCCTATCCTACATGCTCTAGATTGGTTTCTTCTCTTTGAGATCGTGATAGACACTTCTGACTTTGCAGTTGGAGTCGTGTTAGGACAGAGGAGAGAATCGATACCGTATGTTGTCTACTACGCAAGCAAGGTCCCTAGATCAGGCTCAATAGAATTACAACATCACAGAGAAGAAATGCTTGCCGTAGTGTTTGCCTTGGATAAATTCAGATCACATCTTTTACGATCCAAGGTCATCGTGTTCACAAACCACACAACGATCAAGTACCTCATGGAAAAGGACGTGAAGGTGTGTCTTCTTAGTTGGATTCTACTACTTCAAGAGTTTGATTTACAGATTAAGGATGAGCCTGGAGTGAAAAAATGTAGCGATTGGTCACTTTTCCTGCATCGAGTCACAGAATTCCCCTAAGACTGACCCTATCAAGGACTCCTTCCTCGACGAGTCGATCTGTTCTGTCGACTCTCTCCTATGGTATGCCAACATAATGAACTACTTGGTGTCTAGAACAGCTCCCCATGATTGGTCCAAGAGCAATATTGACCGACTTAAGTCGGAATCCAGGAAATACCATTGCAAGGATCCGTTCCTTTTCTTCGAAGGTCTAGATTGTGTCTAACAGAAGTGTATTCCTCAGGAGGAATACATGAGTGTCCCCACATGCGGTCATTCCTTAGAGGCAGGAAGACATCACTCCGGGAAGAGGACCGTTTGGAAAGTGCTCCAATGTGGCTTGTACTAGTTGATCATGTTCTGTGAAGCATATGTGTTGGAGTATATGCGTCATATGTAGATGGGTCACAACCAGTGGTTTAGTCCCACATTTACCCGTTGTGGGACTTTGAGAGTCAGTAGGGGCTATATAAGAAGCTCCACACCCATTATATCCAGATGAGAAAAGTTAATGAAAACATCATCCCTTTGAGGCATTCTCCCGTGGTTTTATCCTGCTCCTCACCGAGTAAGGTTCCACGTAAAATCCCGACGTTCCTTTATGTTTATTCTTTATCTCTAATATTACGCTTCCGCATTCTAGTTTTCTACATGGTATTAGAGCTAAGGTTCGAAATCTTGATTTCGATTTCATTTCGATTACCCTTAATACCGAAATTTCGCCGATATTTCGGGAAATTTCGACGATTTCGGTGGAAATGTCGGAAATGACTCAAAAAGCTAATTTTTTAAATTTTATTGTAAATTATAATCTTCCAAGTTATTAGAACAATAAATAACTTATAAATACACAATTATTTCACACATATTGCTCATCTATACCCCTTATATTGTACATATCGTTCATATCGGTCATATTGTACAATATGCTAGATATTGCAAATGGAGTTAATCTGAGTACTTCAAACAATAAAACAGTAGATATACACTTATAGGCTTATAGAATACATATCAAGCATCTTATCATCTATGACTATGATGGTATGTTACACACCATATTGAGCATATCGTTGTTAATACTTAATACTTATAACAGAGTAACAGTCTTACAACAAGTGAAAGTACATATATTTCACATAGAGTAAATAAGAACATGCAAATTAATGATTAATGCTAAAACTATAAAAGATTAAGATATATTACATGGTGATATGTTTGGTTCAAAACAAAGAGCTCCGCGGTGGATCTGAATCGTCCCCCCATTTTTTTTTAGGCTCAAAAGAAGGGGGATACACTCGTTGGTGGTCGCCCCCAGCAATATATATAACTAAAAAAAGAGAAAATTGGGAGATACTTACATAGTGAAGGAAGGGGAGAAGGTATCAGAAGGCGAATGCGAATACAAGAAACTCGGCCGCCACAGAGAGGGCCAAAATCCTACCGAGTAAACCAGTCGGATATAAGTCGAGCACACGAAATAAGAACGTTTTCACGATAGAAACGCTGCCCTGAAAAAATAACATCGTTCCTGCCAAGCCATATGCACCACAGCCGCGCGATAGGAGCCAAAAGATCATGCTTGTCCCTGTTCCTGTTCGACCAAAGAATCTCGCAGAAGGCGGCGAGATTGTCCGCTCTAGCCCAGGGCAAATCGTCCCAAATACCCAAAACCAAGTGGCAGCCAAAAAAGAGGTGGTCAACGATTTCGTCCTCATCACAACATAGGGGGCAAGATGCACTGAAGTTCTGAAAAAACTTGGCACAACGATCACGAGTCAACAGCCTCCTTCTGCGAAGTAACCAAAGGAAGACGCCGATGCGCTCCGGCAAGCGCAAGCCCCAGAAGAATCCACAATCACGCACAAGCAGAGAAGACGTAGGAGGAGGAGGAAGGACCAGAGCCCGGTAAGCCTTCCTAGTGGAAAAGGATCCGTCCCTCTAGCGCCAATGATCCCCTGCAAATTTGGCGTAGCGACAATACTGAGAGCCACCATCATCAAAACGAAGTCATCCACCCGCTGCTCAGAGAAGTTCGCAGAGAAATGAGGGCACCAACATCCATCCGCCCAACATTCCGCCACATTCGCATTCCTATTCGACA